>JARFJB010002485.1:445000-467679 GCA_036346205.1 Vesta saturnalis | reverse complement strand
ATTCATTAGTATGTCGTATGTATCTATGTGCGCATGTGCGCATGTGTGTATGTGTGTATGTGTGTTTGTGTTTGTGAGTGTGTGAGGGGGGGGTTCTTGTGGGTATGTAGGTGAGTGAGTGCGTGCGCGCGTCCGTGCATGCATGCACGCGTGTGCAGGTGTGCGTATGTGCGAGTGTGCGCGGGTGCGCGTGTGCGTGCGTGCGTGTGTGGTGATATGCCAATATCCAATACGTAAGTACTAGAAATTTTACCGGAGCTGATTAGGTTTCAGGAGAATTCAGCTGTGGAGATAATCGGTTTATTAGCTACAGTTTTTGGTTTTTAACAAATATTTCTGAAATAGCTGCATATTTCAAAATTATAAACATACCTACTTACACTAAATCTTAAAATAGCGATTAATTATGTTTTATACAATTTATTTATGCAACGCGTTATATTGCGGCAAAAAAAGGTCCCAATTTAGAATTTAAATCCAATATCTGGGTAACGATTAATGTTATAAGAAAATGTGAAGACATGTTTTTTTTGAAAATAATTTATAATAATAATTAATAATCATTTCTTATAAAGTATTTTAATATGAAACCAAAGTGCATTAAAAATGTATTAAATGAGATTGAAAACTGTATTATCGACGTTTTTATAGAAACGGGCTGCTTTGCAATTTTTATTTCAAATTAGCATCTAGGCGTCTTTTAACCTCTATCTGACATGAAATTTTAAATGTCTATCTGACATAGCTTATTGTTTTGTTTTACAATGCTGTCTATTTTTGTTATGAACGTATTAATAAAGAGGTTGCATAATTATCATATACAATACCTCAAGGGACCGATGAATTACCGAAATTTTTTTCCAAAGGGTATGATTGTTTATTGCTTCGATATCAATTTTGAAGCAATAAACACGATTAAGCACTTTGACTAAAATTTATGCAATTCGTCAGCCACGGGTGGTATTTAAAAGACTATTCAACGAACAAAGTTGACGGTCAATTGACAGATCATGAATTAATTAATTAGTTTTAATTTAGAAGAAGTTCCAGGTTATATAGTGGTTTCGATGGTAAACGGAGTCTGCATTACTTTGACGAACAAAATAAACGTCAAAGTTTATGTCAATTTGACATTTTAGCGGAAGGCAATTAAATTTCACAGGGAGAGAAAAAAAATTGTCGGGAATATTCCGCTAGCGGAATTGTCGAACAATTGTGTTCTTATTGGTCCAAATATAAAGAATACTAAATTGTAATTGGTTGATGGTTGACATGGAGAGGGTCAGTTGAATAGTCATAAAAAATTATTATAATTATTTCATTTCATTCAATTTCCGCATTGTAGGTTGGAAGATCGTGTGTTGTTGCACACCAGATATTTTTAGGTTAGCATCTGTATATGCCTATTAACCTTTATCTGATATGAGATTTTAAACGTCTATTTGACATACATTATTGTCTTTGTTTTTACAATGTTAACTATTTTATGAATGTATTAAAAAAAGGGAAGCATAATTATCCCAAAAATAGTTATTTTTGGCAACTAGTGTGTTGTTTACCCATTTCTTGGTACGGGGCTTTTCATTTTAACCCGCGGCGTTAACCGAGTGATAAAATATAATGCCGAGCACCAAAAATAAACAGCAAAATTTAATTTTGAAATATTTGCTGACAAATGTCAAATTAAATAGAATAAAGGGTTAAATATTTAGTTGCATACTTTTTTTTTGCTTATGTTTTTAAACGAAGAAAGAAGGTCGTGTGTGATTCATACCAGATATTTGACGGATGTATACGTGATAATCAAGTATTCATAATATCCATTTTAACGCTACATTTTAAAAAATGCGTGCATATCTTCTAGTAATTTATTTATCTCCAGTTGCTATTTCACATAAAATAATAAACAAAAGGAATGTATTAACCTTCATCTTACGACGGTTTACATTTAAGTATTTTTAAGAATCAGGAATCAAAATAATTAATGTCTTAGATCTTAGAACATGTCTACATTTCCCCTTATACACAAGTTAATCTTTCTTCCTATTTGTTTATTTTCACGGGAAAAATAATATTGACAAGTGTCAAATATTTTACTTCTAAGGCTTTCTTGCGGTAAAACCAAACCCAAAATCGCAACGAACCCTTACATCAACTCAAAATATCCCTCAAGATAAAAGTAAGACCAACACAAATCAAAAAGTAACAGTTTTTTTTTAAATAGGTACAATGTAAAGAATTATTAGGTTGTCCAGAAAGTAAAGAACGTTTAGGTATTAGGTGCGGCGCTGATCCCCCACCACCGTGATTGATTATGACCCAATCAGCTCAGTTTCTCGCCTCAGTGTGAGCCAAGTCTCGTTACTTTGTGCACACGTGCGTTTGTTTTGTAAGGATTAAAAATGGTGGCGCTCGTAGAAAATCCCCGTCAAATGTGAAGTGCATAATATTATTATTTATTAGATTGAGCATTGTGCACCATTTGCTCACTAAAATCTCGTTCATGGTATTTTCGCCATAATCTTGATTTAATCGCCTAAATTTCAAAAGGGCAAACATGTTATACATTTAGAAAACTAATAACAGCTAAACATAACGTACTTCTCAATTACCGGGATTTCCTATGGATGCCGCCATTTTAAATCGTCGCAGAACAAAGACGCGTGGCCACACAGTAACTAGTAGTCACGGTGGTGAGGCGCCAGCGCCGATCCTCATGTAATAAGTTACTTAAAATTTACATTTCGTTTTAAATATAATGTTTTAGTTTACTAGTAGGAAGGACAACAAAACTACTATCGCCGTAATAGTAATTACCAGGGCTGTATTATAGGCCAGGTCAATTAGACCAAAATATGACCGAATTCGGAATTAATTAGTGAAAAGCTGGAAATCGTTTTAATTGCTTAAGTATAGATCTGATATTAGGGAAGTATGTTTTCCCCCCTTCGAGGTGAAGTTAAAAACTAATGAGCTGAGTTCAATATTAGGGTTCATAAGTGACGTTCAAAATTGGGGATTTTGAAATTTAAAAAAAATGGACTTTTTTGACGTGTTTTTTAAAATCCGCCAAACTTACGATAGAAAATCATACCGCATAATTTGTAGAGATTGTAATTTGGCATTTAACAGCGTTCAAATAAATAATTTTGATCACGTAGCAACTAAAAAACTCCGATTATGGAGCAATCAGAGTTTTTAGTTTTTCGATAATAACCCAAAAACTATGAGTTTATTCAAAAAACGTAATGGGGTCCAAAATATAAAGCGCTAAATTCTCTACAAAGTACAGTTAAAACTAATATGCTGAGTTCAATATTAGGGGTCATAAATGCCGTTCAATATTGGCGTTATTGAAATTTAAAAAAAATAGATTTTTAATTTTTTGACGTGTTTTTTTTTAAATCCGCCAAACTTACGACAAAAAGTCATACCTCATAATTTGTAGAAAATGTAATTTGGCATTTAACAGTGTTTAAATAAATAATTTTGATCAATTATCAAGGTCAATAATAGATTTCGAAATTGGACCCTCAAATCACCGGTTGCAAATCAACGGCAAAACACATTTGTAACAAATTCGTATATAATTTTTCGTGAAACACCAACAAATACTTACTCATTTATACATACTAGTAAATATAGTTATAGTTAATAACAAGCAAGTTTATTAACCGATTAAAAATTATTATTAATTTTATTAAATACATAAATAAAAAGTTTACCTCGAGTAGGATTTAAACCTACGACCTGTAATTTGCTAGAGTACCGCGCTAACCAACTGCGCCATCAAGGTTCAAGCTCCAATCGATGTAAATTTTGTCTTTATGTATGTAGAACTGATATTATATATATTTAGAATTTACATCAGTTCTACATACATAAAGACAAAATTTACATCGATTGGGGCTTGAACCTTGATGGCGCAGTTGGTTAGCGCGGTACTCTAGCAAAGTACAGGTCGTAGGTTCAAATCCTACTCTAGGTAAACTTTTTATTTATGCATTTAATAAAATTCGTAATAATTTTTAATTACATATTTACCTTTGAACTTATTCATTCATAACAAAAACTTATAAAATTTAATATTAGTCAAGTTGCTTTGGTATGTGTGAATCCTTGCGATATTGCAGGCTCACATTCCATTAATATAAGTAATTTGACTGTAATCTCATTATATTTAGAATTTACATCAGTTCTACATAAATAAAGACAAAATTTACATCTATTGGGGCTTGAACCTTGATGGTGCAGTTGGTTAGCGCGGTACTCTAGCAAAGTAAAGGTCGTAGGTTCAAATCCTACTTGAGGTAAACTTCTTATTTATGTATTTAATAAATTAATAATAATTTTTAATTACATATTTACCTTTGAACTTATTCGTTCATAACAAAAACTTATAATAATTTATTAACTGATTAGTTGAATGAGTAGTTACTAAGAGAATAATATGTAATTAAATAATAAAATTTCATATTTTAGGTAGTAACGTGTAACATTTTATACTAAACATTTATTTTCGAAATAAACACAAACATATTATATTATGTTCATACTAACTACTAATACTAGTTTTGAAGACCCGAATTTGTTTATGTGGAGTCCCATATTACAATGTGCTGTGAAGCCATCAAGAATGGAGCTGGAGTACCTATTGTATTATATTCGACTCTCTCGGTCGTCTATTATTATCGGTGACCGGTTAATCATGTGTCTCGGACCCCTCTTTAATAAAATACTGGACGAATAACGATCCATCTCCACAATTCGTCTTAAATACTGTTTCCTGTAAATGTGTAAAGGGATGCAGAGGATCGTGTAGTTACCGAAAACTAGGCATGACTTGTTCAAATGTTTGTTTTAATTGTCGGGACAAGCATGTACAAACTGTTTGAAAGACGAAGACTTAAATCCAAAAAGCCATCACACCGAAATTGACGAGAATTTTGTAAAAATAATTAAAAACTACCATGAAACAGAAGGAGAACACGAAGAAAACGATGACAGAAGAAACAGACCAAAAAGATATCTATGGGCCATCATCATCAAAAATATTGAAAAATAACTAATGTGATGTGTATAAGTTACCATATATATTCATTTCTGTATGTCTTAAGGAAATGTATTTAATTTTAAATTATTATTACTTTGCTCCAGAAAGAAGTACATACATCAGAAAGAGCGGCCAGTCCAAAACGATAACATGGAACGTCAACAATAAAGACTATTAGTGTCTATTAATTATGTAAATAATATTACCCTTGTATATACAGGGACGCCAAACGAGAAGGGGGTAGATATCATTAGGTACTACATTTTAAACATATTTTTGATCATACAGGGTCTTTCATGTTATTGGAGCAAACTAAACTTATAAAGCCCATAAAATACGCTTTCATTAAATACCAAATTGTATGGGTCTATCTCCTTTGGTTTAAGAGATATTCGCCGCCACTGATTTGTTAGGCGAGCTTTGTTTATTTTAAAATGGCAGAAAATTGTTTGCGGTTCTGTATTATTTTGAAATTTCTTAATTTTAAGATTTTTTTAATAGTATGCAGGGCGTGTCACTGTTTGTAAATACTACTTTGTTTTAATTTTTTTTAAATGGCACTCCCCCATTCTGTTCATGTCATTCGATGCCTCGTTTGATATTCTTTCTTTTTCATCCAGCATGTCTTGTGCCTAAAGTTAATAATTTTCGAAATATTTTCAGTTTATTTGTGAAATTGTGATTGTAATACAAAAATACTAAAAATATAGGTATTAATTTAACTATGGGATAATAGTTTCTTACTAAAAAAATTTTTCAAGTAAAAACAAGAATTAATATAACAATTACAAATTGATATAATGGAATTATCTTCAATTTAACAGACTTTTTTGAACAAAATTAATTTGTAAAACACTCTTGCTTCTAGGAAATTTATACCAGTCCTTAGTAAAATTTCTAAAGTACTCAATTTGATTATGTTCAGACCAACGATTTCATTTTTTACATCTTTTTGTAAATGTAAACGTATAAAGATTGTTATGGAATTGTAATTTCATGTTAAACAATTTTTAATCAAGTTGTATTAATTTATTAATGACATTTCTAAATTTAAATCAGTCCTTAGTAAAATTTATGAAGTCCTCGATTTGATTATGTTCAGACCAACGATTTCACTTTCTACATCTTTTTGTAAATGTAAACGTATAAAGATGGTCATGGAATTGTAGTTTCATGCTGAAGAATTTTTAATCAAGTTGTATTAATTTATTAATTAATTTCTAAATTTAAATCTTTCCTTAGTAAAATTTGTGAAGTACTCAATTTGATTATGTTCAGACCAACGATTTCACTTTTTACGTCTTTTTGTAAATATAAACGTATAAAGATGGTCATGGAATTGTAGTTTCATGCTAAATAATTTTTAATCAAGTTTTATTAATTTATTAATGACATTTATAAATTTAAATCTGTCCTTAGTAAAAATTCGGAAGTACTCAATTTGATTATGTTAAAATGAACTTTTCCATTTTCTATGTCTTTTTGTAAATTTAAATTTGTTACTGATCAAACAACAAAGCTTATTTGGAATTAATGTTTAAACTTGCAATTAAAAAGAGTGCCATGACAATGTTGCGTTGAAAAAAGAAAAATTGCTTGTAACGATTGGTTCTATTCAGTTTAAACCTAATTTATATTTTAATTTATTCAAAGTGTTGAAAATTACTCTAAATATTCAGGAAATTGTCTTAATGATTTTTATTGTTGGAGAATGTCCAAAAAATTGCTTACTGGCAGGTAGAATTTATGCAGCAAGATATCCCGATGCTGAAAAAAGCCGCGACCTAAGACGTTTCAAGATCTTTTACAAAGATTTGAAAAAACAGTTAGTGTTAAATTTAAAAACCGTAAATAGCTAATAAAGCAGTGAAAAATAATGAAAACCAACTTACAGTTTTATTTGCAATCCAAGAAAATCCTCATCTAAGTACTTCACAAATAGGAAATATGACTGATCTAGGAGAAATATATATCAAATGGCCATAAATACGATGGATATCATATAGAACTTCATCAACAACTATATGGTCAAGATTTTGAACGAAGAATTAATTATTGCAACTGGTTTTTGCAAAAAATTGCAGAAGTTCCTAATTTTCTCAATTCTATATTATTTGGTGACGAAGGTACCTTCAAAAGTAATGGTTTAGTGAACAGACATAACATGCATTATTGTATCACTGAAAATCCTCATTGAATCAGGCATGTTGACCAACAAAATTGGTGGTCAGTAAATGTGTGGGGGGAATTATTGATTCTCATGTTATAGGTCCTTATTTTTTTGAAGATACTCTAAACGGCGAGGTGTATTTAAATTTTTTTGTGCTACCTACCTTCTTCAAAATAGTAGTGAAGCAGTTTATGGAAATATGTGGTTCCAGGATGATAGTGCACCCGCCCACTACCATCGAGACGTACGAACATTGTTAAACGGCTGGAAAGAAAATTAGTGGATAGGTCGAGGAGAACCCATTTCTTGGCCACATAGGTAACCTGATCTGACCCCACTCGATTTCTTTTGTGAGGTTACGTAAAAGATTATGTGTATAAAGAAATTCCAATCACACCAGAAAATATGAAGGAAAGAATCAGAAATGCTTTTCAAAATATCACATGGTCGACATTAGAGTTGGTGAAAAATTTGGTGCGACGTGTTAATAAATGTATTGAAGTTGAAGGAAGAACATTCGAGCATTTAATGAGAAATTGATTTTAAATTTTGTTTTCTTTTTCATTTTATTGTTCTTGTTTTGTTGTAATTTGTATTCGTTAATTTTATTACACAGTATTGCATATGAAAATAATACATATTTACAGTGATTGTCACCAGCCTAATTTACTGAAAACAATGCATAGTTGATTTACAATATTAAGACAAATTTGGTAATGCCAATAGATTAAAAAATAAACTAATAATACTTTCGAAGATTCAAATTTTTACAGTAGAATTGAGAGTAGCTCAAAACTTTGTAAGTGGTAGATATTTAAGAACGCCAAAGCTTCTTTTATAAATTAATACAACTTGATTAAAAAATTCTTCAGCATGAAACTACAATTCCATGACCATCTTTATACGTTTACATTTACAAAAAGAAGTAACAAATGAAATCGTTGATCTGAACATAATCAAATTTAGTACTTCAGAAATTTTATTAAGGACTTATCTAAGTTTGCCTAGAAGCAAGAGTGTTTTACAAATTAATTTTGTTCAAAAAAGTCTGTTAAACTGAAAATAATTCCATTAAATCAATTTGTCCTTGTTATATTAACTCTTGTTTTCACTTGAAATTTTTTTTTAGCAAGAAACTATTATCCCATGGCTAACTTAATACCCAAATTTTCAGTTTTTTTGTATACAATCGCAATTTCACAAATAAACAAAAAATTTTGAAAATTATTAATTTTATGTATAAGATGAAAAAGAAAGAATATTAAACAAAGTATAGAACGACACGAACATCATGGGGGAGGTGCCATTTAAAAAAATAAAAAAAGTTGTTTTTACAATCAGTGACACTCCCGGTACATTATTAAAGAGAATCTGAAAATTAAGATATTTCAAAGTACTACAGAACCACCAAAAATTTTTGTCATTTTAAAATAAACAAAAGTCGCCTAACAAATCAGTAGCGGCGACCACGAGAGGGATATTTTTTTGGAAAACCAATTGATTATCTCTAAAACCAAAGGAGATAGACCCATACAATACAAATGAAATCACATTTTATGGGCTTTCCAAAAATGTAATAATGTACAGGACGTTTGATTTATAAAAGGTTAGTTTAGTTTGCTCCAACAACATGAAACACCCGATCAAAAATATTTTTAAAATGTAGCACCTATTGATATCTATCCGTGGTCTAAGGATCATTTCTCCAATATATTTCATCTTTGTACAATTTTTCCACTCCTCGTTTGGCCACCCTGTATATGTTCATTTTATTCAATCATTAATTTAATTTTAATTTATATTATTTATGAATATACTACTACTACTACTACAATGTTATGTTATTATATTATATACCATATACTGTTATACAGGGTGATCCAGATTGATAGAAGTGGTCACTGAAAATGTTATATCCAAAACATAATTGTCATTGATATTTTCGTTAAACCAGGTACAGTACGTTAGACTCTTTTCAAAATCAGTTGGCAGAAATTCTTGTAATATAGACATTTTGTACGGGTGCATTTTCAGTTTTTTTACAAGCCCTCTTGCATGTCCCATACGAAACCCCTACAATTACAATTAATAAATAATCAATATTTAGTAATAACAACAAATTTTACTCAGTTACCACTTTGAGCAGACACTCGTCTTAAAGATTGATTAGGACTGGCTTCCAATCGTCCCCGAACATCTTCTAAGCCTTCTTCGTCAAGTACAGGTCTCTGCCGGTGCCGGGAGATTTACCTTTGGATACGAAGCCGGTGTCACGAAAACGTTGAACAATCCTGCTATGTGAATGTTTTGTAGGTAACGTCAATGTTGATGAACCGTTGTTGGAATTCCTCGAAGCAAGAAGCTTGGGAATATTTCCAGACACCACCATAATCTCGTTGCCCAGACCGAAAATAAGCCTCCAAGATAAACTTATTGTGTTCAGCCGAAAACATGACACTAATAACTATAACCTCAAACAGAGCTCTGTATTTATTTACTTACCAGATAAATCAATCAAGTATGTGCAGTTGTTCTTTTGTTCAAGAACAGAAGGAAGCAAATTTTATACATACGTATTTACGCACGCTCATGACTCCAGCGGATAAAAGTTTTGATAAACTATTTACAATTTCCAGTGTTAGAATACATTTTTGATAACAATATGACCATAGCTGAGTTACAAACCCTACAATCAATCTGGATCGCGCTGTATAATTATCTTTAATCTACAGTGTTATCAATTTTTTCGTAAAGGGCGACATAAGTATTAATATTTAATTACATATTAGTATTTTCTTAGTAACTACTCATTCAGCTAATTAGTTAATAACCTTGATTGTTATTATTATTATATTTACTGGTACGTATAAATGAGTAAGTATTTGTTGGTGTTTCACGAAGAATTATATACGAATTTGTTATAAACGTATTTGAAACGCATTGCCGTTGATTTGCAACCGGTGATTTGAAGGTCCAATTTCGAAATCTATGATTGACCTTGATACTTGACCAAAACTATTTATTTAAACACTGTTAAATGCCAAATTACAGTCTCTACAAAATGTGTGGTATGACTTCTTCTCGTCAGTTTGAGGGATTTTACAAAACACGTCAAAAACTAAACAAAAATTCATTTTTGAACGTGATTTATCAGCACTAATATTGAACTCAGTTAATTAGTTTTTAATTTCATTTTGTAGAGAATTTAGCGCTCTACATTTTGAACCCGATCACGTTTTTGGGTTATTATCGAAAAACTAAAAAAACCCAGATTTTGGAGCCGCTTTTCAAGATGGCGGCCAACGCCGACCTTGGAGGTGGGGGAAAACTACTTAAACGTCCTGTGTAAATTACATTGCTTTTAGTTTCTCAAAAGTTCATACTAGCGCCATCTACGTAATGTTCTAGGTTCGGGTTAATTTAAGAATAATTTACTTACAGATATCGGTTACTTCGTAGAATTCCCGCTAGATGGTTCATTAATTTACATTTTATTGGAAATTGTGTATTTTAACAATAATAGTTTTGGTAACAATGAATATGATACCAAAATTTGATTGAATAACGTGTTGAGTTCGCCGTATTGGGTGAAATTGGGCTTTCTTAAGAAAAATCTCTTTTCCTGTTTTAAATCACCATCTTCGGATATACGAGAGATATTTTCATACTTTATGTATTTCTACATGTTGTTGATGTACCAAATAACGCCATTGGGCGGATATATTTAAGAATTTTGGTTTCACCAAAGGGTAAGCCACATGTTTTCTTTCAATCCAGTTATAATTTTTAACTTCTTTTAGTAGATGGACTCTTCGCACTAAATATAACTAGCTAAAAACTAAAAGGAAAAAAAACAAAACGTAAAACTTCGTGGAGTTCGACTTACATCATAGTGGTAAAACCTATTGTCAGAGTATTACTTTGAACTTATTCGTGGTATATTTTTTAGTTTCTTCTCTCTTCCGGTCTTTCTTGCTTGCCTTTAGTTACACGTTTCAAGATGTTCGAGGTAGCATCGTGCAAACCTGTACTCGCTTATACACACCGTATTGAAGGGTGAATCTTGCGGATATCCAGAGATAGAGGTTATTTACTCATCGGACAAGGTCAGGCTATTCTAATTATCCTATGCTTTCCTTATAATTGTATTAAAGAACGATCGTAAATTTAATTGTGTTTTTTGGGTTGGTTAAGATAGCCTTAATTTCTGTTTATTTTTCGATGATTTCTAGTACCACCCCCAAAAATTTACATTAACGCTGCCATCCATGTTATTATTGTCACGAGTTACGAGTTATTTGCGCAAAAGCTGTTAATCTGGTTATCATATACCGGTTGTCCTTGTATTCTTGGCATCTTACTGCCTTGTTTATTTTATAATTACTAGCGGGAAAACATAATTCTTTTGAATTACTCTTTTAGATCTAAGCATGTGTTTTGAAATATTTTACATAAGTATATTACTATAGATTATTTACAAGAGATTTGTGTAAATTAAATTTTTCGTTTGTGAAACAACGGCAAGCCAGTTAGTCAAAACAGTTTAAGTCAAAGTATAACCAGGTATGTTGAATTTCTCCTTTTCGGGTTAACCCTTGAAAGTACTTTCAAACAAACCAGGGAAGGCAGTTTTAAAGGTTTTTAACCTTTTAAATTTTTGTTTGCTCAAAAAGAATTTTCAACATATAGATATAAAATTAACTTGCCTGCGTACTTGATTCGATGTGAAATATTTATTATTAATTGTCCTAAATTTTTGGTGGGTTTAGAAAGAATTGTTTAAAGGGATATATAATTAACTTGCCTTGACCTGTGATGAATTATTAATTGTTAATCACTTATATTGGTTTGTGATAACCGTTTGTTCAAATCTATTTAATATAAGGTTACCAGGGTAATTGTCGTTAGTTTCTTATTGCTTCTTTTCTTTCCGTTTCAAGCTTTACGGGGCTCTCGCTCATAAAATTATGATTTTCGCTTATTAAAGCTTTGTGTATTATATTAGTTAAGTGTACTACTACAACTTCTTCCTTTCGCCTCTCTAACCTATCGGTCAATTGACCGTTTTACTGAGTTACTATCAGAATTCACTCATCCATTTATATTTATGTTACGCGGTAGGTTAGACACGTAACAAATTTACTATATTACCTTTGGTATTTGTGTTCTCTCTAATTAAATTGAAATTTTCTATTTTGTGGGTATATATAATTATTTAATACATTGTTATGTAGCTCTATTTTTTTGTTTCTACATTGAAATTAACTTAATGGCTTATAATTACGTAACATTTCTGCACCATATTTATGACGTCTAGTGGTAGAATTAAAATTTAATATATAAGATAACCTCTTTCCAAAAAGATATTGAATTGAAAAACACGTTCACTGGAATTCTCTATTTAATTTTTAATTAAGCAACTCAAGTTAATAGACTCGGATAGTCTGACGTCAAAAATGTCCAGGAAAATGTGATTTTTTGTGTAGAAATTGGCCCTTATGTATACGTTACTTAAGGTAAACTATTTTAAGGCTTACTTAAAAACCATGTTTGAAGACATCGAAACAGGTTAGTCTGCAATTACATTCAGTTCACCTGGTAGGCGAGGCAATGAAGTTATGGTAACTAATTGCTTTCTGCAGAATTAAATATTTCGATAATCTGATTTTGATGTCCGCTTTCTAAATTAATATTCGTGGTAGAAAGCAACAGTTTACATTAATTGGTGTCTTATTGTTTATTAAACAAACCAATTTTTAATCTTTTGATTTATCGGTTGTCTCTATATGTGCTAATTAAAACTTTCTCTTTTAGCACTATTATCTGCATACACCCTTTTTGAATTTTTAGGGTTGTATTTTAGAAGATTCATAACGCCTACTATTATACTATTACTATTAAAGAGAGGCTTTCCCTTACCAACATATGTACAAGTTCAGTGGAAATAATAAATCTTCTGACCACCCATCCAAAGTACTTTAATTACGTCCCTAGCTGCTGGTTTATTCTTTTTAGATTGTGGTTGGTTAAAGCCTCCCGATCACAAGTGTTCTGCTGTATTATAAAGGAGCCATAGACCTTCACAAAGACAGGCACCCTTTACAAATTCAAAACAGTATCCAATATGACTTTTTTACCATGAGGTACTAGTTCAAATGATAACAATTGGTAATTTCCCATCTCCTTCAGAGTATGGTAAACATAGATTTCACATTGTTTATTACTAAAAAATTATGCATTTGCATGAGAATTAGGCTCGTAAACTAACACTTTTAATCGCGAATAATTTTAAAATGAATTTACTGAATGACGCCATTGATCTATTTATTTCGACTACCTCTCATCGCGGTAAGTGTTCAAATAACTTAAGTGTATTATTTTTTAGTCACTTATTATCACGATTTCACGATTATCACTAACAAACGCAAAGATAACTGGAAAAATTGTTTCAAATCAAACTACGGAATCTAACTTTATTTTAGTTTAGGTGAGTGTGCGCAAGCGTGTGTACGCGCATGTGTGCTTATGCATGTGCGTATGCTAGTGCGTGTACGTGGGCGAGTGGGTGTGCGTCTGCATGTGAATGTGTGTGTGTGTGTGTGTGTTTGTGCGTGCGTGTGTCCGTGCGTGCGTGTGTTTGTGTGTGTGTTATGTGTGTGCATATGTTACTATCCACGATAACTTCAGAACGATAAGACGTACATACTTGAAAATTCGTATTTCACCTGGAGCTGGTTGGATTTTGTAAGAAATCTAGCGAGGGAGAGAAAGCGTTTATTAGACGCAAATTTTGGTTTTATTAAATATTTCTGAAACAGCTCTTATTTCACATAAAAATAAATCCATGTAGGCTTTAATATTGAAAATTAATTTTGTTTTATGCATTTGTTTGATACGATGCGTTATTTGACGGAACATGGAATTTAAGTATTCGTTAAATTTTTTTTCAATATCTGAATAACAATTAACTTGATAGAAAAATGTATGAACATATTTTTTAAAAATAATTCAATTTTACATAACTTTTATTTATAAACTGTCTTAATACGATGCCAAGTAATACTAAAAAATTAATTTAATTAATTAATAAGAGTCAAAATGCTGCATTATCGATATTTTTGTACAAACGGACGCCTTTGGATTTCTTTTCAAGTTGTAACGTGCCAATTCTTGGCTATCGTTATCTTAGTTTAAGTTTTGAATTTGTGTTATTATTGGTAAACATGTTTACAATACGTTGGTAGGCATTTTAGGCATTTCTTTTTCTTTCAATAATTAAATTTTGGTTATATGTCGATATTTTCTCTTTAGCGTACATAATTACGAATGCCCGTGTATATATCGTCATCGTTTATGAATGGCTACCTTATCCACATCAATTTTGTTGTTTTTTGCACAACGCGACATACTTCATTTCCGTTCGTTCTACTTTCCAATCCAGTACATTATAATTTATAATTTTATTCCCTCCTATAAGGTGTGTAAAGGCATTTTTGTATATGTTATATTTAATAGGAGAGCCCCTGGCATTAAAAAAATCCCCATGAATTCAGAAACAGCCCATGTGTTAATGAATTTCGTATCGGTGATACTTAAAATGGCGCGCATGATAATGAAATTTTATCTTGAAGAGTTGAAAATGGAGATACCTTTGTTTCGTAGCAATAACGCTTGCTGTGGATATGCTTGCTTCCGTGGACCAAGCCTGCTTTTGTAGTTTGGTCTACATTTCGTTTATTTGTAGGTTAATGAATACAATTGGAAATTACCTTATTGTGCTGTATGGTTATCACATTGGTAAGAAATGAAGTTCTCAAACTGCAGTTCGTTTCGAAATAAAGTTATACCCATTATATTTATTTTTAGTTTATCAAAAGGTAAGTACGTATCCTTTTAACGCAAAGTACGTTTTAAGTAGATGCAAAGTCAATATAGTGTTATTTTGATACGGTTATAATAAACAGAAACAGCTTTCTTCGACTAAAGTTTTCTAAGATAAAATTATTTGACTGCATGGACCTTGTAACTGTAATGTTTGTGGACACAAGTTAACTAGACTTTAGTTTTAAAGGTATACCGTCTTGGTCATCTTACATTTTGAATTCTATGTGTTGAATTAGTAATTAGTTACTATCGTAAAGCCTTACGAGAAGTACTGTTTTCGTTGGTTTTATGATAAAATTGATCAGATACTATTTTGTTTTATTAAATATACAAATAAATACAGCTGTTTAGTGTCATTCAGATTACCTGTGGTATTAATGTACAACTTTCTCAATTTTTGTTGTATTTTAATTATTTAACCTATAAAATTGAGTGGCGCCTAACGTATGCTTATGTATTGCTATAGACATATATCTGCCTCCGTCACAACCTGATAATTCGTAAGCAATGTACCTTGCTGAGCTAGACCGTGGTGCAGACTTACCGTTTCTAATCCATATATTTTTATTTATTATAAAGAATTATTATGTTTTGTTATTATTACTACTATTTTTGACATGAAGGTTTAAACGTCTATCTGACCATTTTCATTACTGGTTTTAGAACGTTGCCTATTCTATGAACATACCACAAAAGAGGCTGTAAAATTATCCTAAAAAAAAATTATTATTTCATTCCTTTTATTTTCCACTCGTGTGTTGGTCCACACCAGATGTTTAGCTTTTTCAAGATTCTTTACGTCAATTATAATTGCTTGCCATTATTAAATTTTTTTGAATTGTAATTTGTCATTGTCATTATATTAAATGATTTACCATTATTTTTGGCTGTTCACGGTATTTATAAATTCTGATATGAGGTTTACCATTGCATTGTTTTTACTGCAATTTTTAATTAATTTTAAAGATGTTAGTCTATCATTTGTATAATTTTAAGTAGCCTGATGTTGACAATATAGTTGTGTAAACATGTTGTTTATAATAACGAATTTTATCTAATTCTATGGAAAGCGTATTGAATTCACACACTCTCTCTACTTATTTTGACACTATCAGAAAAAGGCAGTTAAGCAAAATCGTAAATTGGCTGATGGATTTATGGCTGCATGGTAATTCAGCATTGCCACAGTGTTTAAAGCGCTTCTTGTTACGAGCATATAGAACGCTTGGTTCCAAGTAATTGCGCTTATAAAGAAAGCACCTTGTTTGATTTAAGCATTCTCATATCTCCTCGTTATAAACGGTTGACTGTAAATATAGCAATAAGATTCACCATAAAGGGGTATTTTCTACATCTTCAAACGTTACACGCTTTCTATAGAAGCGTACAGTGAAACATTTTAACCCACAATATTCAATGTTTACTGCAAATTATTCTGTATTAAGTTTGCATAGGTACATAAAGTATAATATATACATTTTTGAAGTGATTTGTAATTACAATTTTATAGAGGTATATTTGCACAACATAATTTAAAGGATTTAACTATTTCAGTGCACGTTATTAAAATTAAAATAAGGGATTTGCTGGTTAATGGAATCTGTTGCATAAAAGCATTAACCTATTTTAATATAAATTAGAATGTCAGCACGTTTCTTACTGAATATTAATATTATTAAAAAAAAGAGAGATTCCTTTCGAAATATTTTAGCGACATAATTCCAAAGTACAAATATATAATATGGCGTTTAAACCACATTTCTTGCCAATTATTAATAATTAACAATTAGAAAAAGTGCTAGATTCGAAAGCATTACAATAAGTAGTTCATGACATTGATTTTCGTACTTACTTGAACATAATCAAGTTCTATTTTACACAAAAAAGTTTAAACGTAATGTACTAAATAATTCAATACTGTTAAAATTTGATAAAGTTTGCGACCAAGTCGTTTTGCCTATGGTAAAGCTATAATTGCAATATTTCTCTTTTTCTCATTTCTCACAAACAGCTGCTCATAAAAAAGCAATAGATCAATCGAAACAAAACGTTAACGTTATTAATTGACGTTGAAATATCTAAGTAATTTTTGAGAATGATTACCGTAAATTACCTCTTTTATGCGAGAACGCGGCAACCTCATGTATAATTCAAAAGCTTGCCTGTGGACAACCAAGATATTACGCATTCAGCGCCTATTAAATGTGTGCGCTCCTTTCTATAGTTACTCCCCTAAATATAGCCTCTATTGCCATTTGGTCACGTAGTTCTTTTTTAATGCTAAAATGCCACAGGTAGTTTTAAAATCAGAATGCAACGACTTAGAATAGTAGAATATTAATTTCTAACGTCAATAACCAATTAATAACCATACTTTAGTACGATTAATTCGTTGAATTTCGCGATTCTGATTTTTAAGGAAACAAGGTATGCTAATTTCTTTTGATCATAAGTTATAGTACAAAGGGTGAATGGGAGACGAAAGATCTTGATCTACTTTCCCCATTAAAGATTTACTGGAGTGCTGCACAACATTATTAATGAAAATGGGTATAAGGCCAACAGCTTACAATGATGTTATAATAACAAGTCAAAAACTTCACGTGAATACAAAATAGTTTACTAGAGGGTAGCATTTGAATACTTTTGATTCGAATTTGATGGATTTTTATGCACGATTTGGTTTGAATTTAACAATGAGCTACTGTTTAGCACTAATAAATGATTTAAAGTATTTATTTTTTAGATCTTGAGTAATCGTTTTTTCTTGCTTCAAAATTTAATATCCACAATATTTTCAAACACACTCCAATGCGCATCCACCCGTCATGTATCTCCGTTAAACTCTTAAACTCAATCTTGCTATATTGTTTAGAAAGACTGTAATAAACGCCATTTTACTAATTAACAAAGTTTATTCTCAAAGTCAAAAACTGATCAAATTAAACAGCATGCATACAGTACAAACTATTCTAAAAGTAGTAATATTGGCTTATCTGTAGGATACGTAGAAAACGCAGGATATCTTAGCCTGATTGGTGATATAGCCTAGGAAGTAAGTAAATCGACAATAGTTTATAAGAGATAAATTTTAACTGGTTACTCCAACTGCGTCGAACTACCGATACCTCTTGTAACGATTTTTTGTAAGGAAAAAAAATTAAGCAAATAAGAAAAAACTGTCTATTTATTATTCCGTCAATTTCTGAATTAAGAAACTATTCATATACGTTTATCTTGTTGGAGTTGTGTAGATTTGGGTAGTTTCATACGCATATGCGGAATTGAGGAATTTTAAAAGAAAGGCGTTTTACGAATTGAAAATGCTCGAACATCATCTTAGTGGTTGTTTTTGAAATGCCATTTACTTTAGCTTTATTTTTGGGATTTTTATCTTGGAGCTTCGTTTGTTATTGTGTTTTCGTTTTTTTTTGGAATTTCATTTTGTTTTGCTGTTGGTTCAGCGAAAAGTGTGGAGATTACAATCGAGACGTTTAAGGGATAACTGTTTCTTCAGGATAATAAAGGTCAGATTAGTTCATTTAAGTGTGCACATCGAGTGCGGAAGCAAAGTTGGTCGGTGCACCATCCTTTCATTCTTATTCAAGTTGGTTAATAATTACAGTTTATTGTTTATACAGTTGTTAGATTTAAATGTGACAGTGATGGCTTGTTTACACTGTCACTCGGAAACATATCGTGGATATTTAATTTTGAACGCTAAAGAACACGATATTAAACTCATGTTGATTTCTGATAAGTTAGTTATAATTACGTTTGACCTGTAAACCCAACAACAAGATTAAATTATCATATTTTTTTATTACTAATTTCAAAATGTGAAATTTTAAAAAGCAGTTTTTGCCAGAAAGTGCTTCCAGCACTGACGCTTTATCAGTATAAACGGAAACTTGCACATATTGCTACCTAACTGTCATCCGTCTTGTTGATGACATCCATTGTTAGTTTACCTTTCATAATCCATAATTATAATTGCCACTGATGCTTAATTTGAAAATTATTATAGACCCGTAAGTTTACAGATATCCTGTTTGCCACATCACTGATTTAGTTAAAACTATTTGCTTATGATATAAATTACTAAGGGTAATTGAAATAATTTTTTGTATTTGAATCTTTAATAGAGACTAATGTATTATTGACCAGTTTATTCATTCACATTTTGTTATTTTGAAGTTCAATATACTTATGTGCCTTTATTGTCTTGTTTTATTATTAGGTGTACCCATCGTGAGCGGTAAGTAACTTTTTTTTTATAGCTGTTTGTCACCCTATTTTTTTGGGTCGGGAGCAGGTACCCTTATATTCGTTGGGCTTATATATTGTAAGCTTCTGGCGCCATTTTATCCTTGTGTTTCTATTTAACTGACCCTCCACCCAAACGATGAGCTGCTGGCAACGAATTGGTTACCATTTAAAAGAAGTTACCTTCCATTAATTATCAGGTTATTTTTTTTGTTCTTCGTGTTGGTTACGCTCAAAGTGCTATCGAGCGCGAGAGTTTTAAATAAAATAAATAGAACTACAAAAACCGTATAATCCACCAACCCAGACTACATCGGACACTTCGGCCATTTCCAAAATAAGGATCACATACAGGAAATAACCAGGACAAAAATAGCAAAGTAGCAAAGAAGGTCGTACACACCGTTGAAGGATCGCAGTATTTTTTGCATTTACTTTATTTTAATACTTACTTTCCTCCATTGCTATTGGATCTCCAATTTCCAATCCGTTTTTCTCGGGGTGTGGCGATGTATCTGGGCGAATATCGCTCTTTCGGAGCACAATATTGTAAAAATCCCAAAATCCTTACAAAAATCCGCAAACTAATTATTCAGCTATCCGCTTGCTTTGTTAAAATATTGCTGTTCATTTCTACAATTAATTATTTCCCCTTCTTCCGTAGTTAAGAAATTCGGCGCAAAGCCCCACCAATGCGCCACCTACATTTTCTCACCCAATCACGCTAGATCGCGTATTATATAAGCGGAAACGAGACGCGCCGAAGTCCTCACGGACTTACTTCATCATCTTATTACATACCTCCGATAAGTTCGATCACTTCTATCCTGCCTGCGTTCCTGACTTCTATTTTAACCTAGTTAGAACCAGAAATCGTTATTTCTACCAACAGATCCATTCCGGGTAAGTTATAAATTTTCCGATCATATTCACTAGACCAGTTTTCCGTTATACATTTATTTTATGCCTGGGCAGATTATTAATCGATCCCGTCTGGAAAATACAACCATACCTGTACACTAAGCACTTACTCGGGTGTACTCCCAGCGTAAACAAACATGTCCTAATACACCAAATCCTACTCTTTGCTTTTAGGTTACTGCCTGAAAAGTACCGAGATTTCCCCGAGGAGTGCACGCCAGGTATACGTCTGTGTCAGCATTTACTACCTTTCCTTCTTTGCAAGCTGGACTCCTATTTAGTCTAGCGTCCTTCTAATTAACCTAAGGGCGTACGCCAGTTTGTTCTATCCTACTTACCTAACATATACACGACCAAGCTCGGAGATTAGTAAAACGGGCCGACAAATAATCTCATAATAATTTCCAAAAAATCCAGTTTCTGACATATTATCCTGTTAAAAGCGTCATCAATCCTGTATACCAGTCATTAAATATGAAACCCCTTCCATTCGCATCCAGAATACTTAATAAAGTATTGCAACCCGCTTTCTGAAGTACTCCTTGTATATATTCTTTAAACCGACAAGAATAAGTGGCAAATCAAAATTAAATATGAAACCTTTATTATGTTTTTTAAAAGAGATACGAAATTATCACCTTTCGTAGAAAGTGGTGGAGAAAACCAAAAACTGTGTTTTTATTTTGTTTACATTTTCTGTAGTGTACGATTTTGTTGTCATATTCCCCTCTTCTTGCATCATTAAAATAATTATAGCAAAGTCCGAAAGTTAAATTAAAAGCTACATAAATAAAAGCGAAGCTTTTATTTAATTTTAAACAAAAATCGATAAAGCAGACATTGACCTATTAAGCTATATTCGTTCCATAAACCAGAAAATAAAAGCGACTGTCCTCATTATCAGTCCTATTGTATTCTTCTCGGAATAAATTCTGTTTCGTATATCCAGAGGTCAACTACTTTATCGTTTAATATAAATTCGTAGAATTTATAGTAAAAGAAAATATTGATTTCTTTTCAATTTAAATGAATACCGGATTTGCGTAATTACCCAAATATACAAAGAGGATTACGGAAAAATTATTAAACCCCCGATGGCATATTTTCTGCCTGTGTGTGTTTGTGTGCGTGCGTGCGTCCGTGTATGCGTGTGTGCATTTGTACCTGTATGTGTGTGTGTGTGTGTGTGTGTGCGTGCGTGCGTACATGCGTGCGCGTGTATGCGTGTGTGTGTGTGTGTGTGTGTGTGTGTGTGTGTACGTACGTGGGTGCGCATGCGTATGCGCCAGTGTATATGTGTACGTGCGTGTGTGTGTGTATGTCCTGAATCTTTAGTTCGCAGTTAATGAAAAGAGTAAAGGGTAACTGCATTCAAATTTATTATCTAAATGTAAAGACACCAGTGATTTTTGGTGGTGGTAGAGTGCAGCAGAAGAGGAATTCGTGGCTTTCTTTCGTCTGTGGTAACTCAATAAATTGGAAGGTAATTGCATTGAAACTAGGTAAGTGTAATCTGAATGTTCAGACTTCAGGGACATTTGGTTGTAGTGGAGTTGCGCGGTCAGGAACAGGGAGGGTAGACTCGGTTTATACTTCGGTCGCAATAACTCAAAATTTAAAAAAGCAATTGTATAAAACCTGGACAAATGTGTCTGAGACATATCCAAACCCCAGGTAAAGATACCTTACTATAGGCGAAATTTCTTTACTAGGGCAAAATTCTAGTAACGGGTAGTGCTGATAACCATTCGTAGTTGATGCGCATAGAGATACCTGACATTTCTGTTTGTATCTAGATCTCGGCCCACAAATACAAAAACAAAAAAATAGCTATTTGTATTACTAGGGAGGAAAGTGTAATATCACCTTCCGCGGATTAATTTTAACGTCTGAGCGAGCGAGGCGAGCGAAGGCAGTTATAATAATCCAAGGGAGGCGATACCACTTTCCTACAACGTACTACATATGATTTTTTTTGCCACTTTTCCTCTTTTATAATAATCAGTAGAATTTCTTAAAAAAAAAATTAAAAATAGTTTGACACTAATTACATTATGACAGCTGAACGAGTGACACAGTACTACTAGATTTATGTTTATTGTTTTAGTAGGCAAGCCGCTATATTGAGGAATTTATATTAAATGAAAATGTTCGCATTATGTGTTTCTATGGTAACACGTCAATTTATTGAAACAAATCTTTGTTTAATACAGTTTCTGCCGCTTTTAGTTTGTGTTGGTGGTTGCAAATAGCCAAAATAAGTTCAGATACAAATAAGGAGACTTTTGATGCTATTTTTAATGAAGCGAGAAATGCTACACTAAGTCCTCTTCCTAAAAATCAAAGACGCGGTACGAAAATGAATATACTATTAGTATATTGGGC
>JARFJB010002485.1:432500-442500 GCA_036346205.1 Vesta saturnalis | reverse complement strand
TACATAAAAACATTAATATTTAAATACTTAACCCCCAATTAAAGCGGTTGCTGAAAGAAAATGGGGACGATTCAATTAACCCAAACTTATTTATTTCTGAGAAAAATAAGTCAATAACCAAATATTTAGGAAGAAAAGAACCAGAAAAAATAATTGAGTAACCAAATCGTTCTCGTAACCTAATTTTGATAAAGCAAAAAATCTTTTATGAGAAAAGAAACATTCAACAATGAAAGTAATAAGTTCCACAGGTAATTTAGATTCAATGCTACTATTTAGACACATCCAGTTACTTAAATTGTGACGCGCATACTTTATAATGAAACTCGTCCGCGCAGCTGACATTTACATTAAACATAACGGTAGTTTTAATCACTAAGTAAAGCTGTAAATTCTAATATTACCCAGATAATGAAACTAATAGTAAAGTATATGCGGAAGGTAGTACGATACTAAATCAATCAATGTTAGCTAGAGGTTCGGATCATATTTACAGATACAATTAAGGTGAGCAGTTTTGGTTATTAATCCTAATTGAAATCTATACCTTCATTCGCAGACAATAATGGAAGTAGTACAATAATAATACGGATAAACACCTGACCTTATTTGATGTCGGAGTTCTTACTCTAGCGATGGAACAGCCACTAAAGCAGGTGCAGCGCTCCCGATATGATATGTCCAATGGCTTAGGTTAGCGTAGCCAATCCAAATTTCACATTTAAGTTACCGGAAGGTTACAGATGAGGAAAATTAGGTTCGCAAGAAAGTAATTTTTCCTTCTAAAACTAATACCAAAACTAATCCACCGTAAAACCAACATAATACCAACATACAACCCGCAGAACCAACACAAAACCGCTAAAAAAGTAAAGGTAGGTAAGCACGAAGATAGAAAGGTTTATGAACTTACCACTATGTTGTAAGACGTGCAATAAATGTTAAAACGAGCCTGATAGGTTCGAATCTAAAGCTTTATATTTGTAGATTGTATGTGTTCCGTTCCCTAAGAAGAAAGATTTTAAATTAGTACCAAATGGAGAACTGTACCTTACCTTATTGGACACGACCAAATTTTGTTTGAAATCCCAAGCTTGCGATCAATAGGATTAAATTTGGTAGGAATTCCTATTGTTTTGAAATCTTTTACCATAATCCGAAATAATTTCGTTTAGTAAGAAAGTGTAAAAGAAATCACAAAATTTTCGTGGTCACAAAATGGGGAGAAGAAAGTGAAAATTTTGTTATCAAAATAATTTTGATCTATGTTCAATAAAACAATTTTCCTATTGGTTATTTGATACTTAAACCTCGCCCTCAGAATTTCGTAAATTAACTTAAAGTATTGGTGTTTACAACCATTATGTAGTACAGAGTTTGGCTAACGCCGACAGATGTCATACCTATTTACTTTTGATAGAATTATTAAATGAATCGGATTTTGTTAAATTAACACAATAGAAGACATGTAAAATTACTGTAATGTGTTAACACGAATCGTACGAATAGTGCGTTTAGTACATATAAGAAGGAGTTAAAGTAGATGAATTTTTGCAATTTAACAGAATTTACGCAGAGGAATTTTTGTACGTTCAATATGATTTCTCAAAAAACATGACAGATTAAAGTAAACCCATGTGTTTATTAGTACAGGAAATGGAATGGTCTGATTGATACGAATTATTTTATGCTGAAAAGTTAATCGTCGGTAAAAATTGATTTTTAAAGTGACAATGTAACATCAAAGTAAAGGACAAACGTGTGCGTGTGGGTACTGTACGTGCGTGTGTGCGTGTGCCTGTAGTGTGTGCGTGTGTGCGTGGTGCGGTGTGCGGTGTGCGTGTGTGCGTGTGTGCGTGCTGTGTAGCGTGTGCGTGTGTGTCGTGTGCGTGTGCGTGTGATTGTACGTGTGTCGCTGTGGCGTGTGGTGTCTGGGTATGTTGCGATCGGTGCATGTGCGTGTCGTGTGCGCTGTGTGCGTGTGTACGTGTGCGTGTGTAGCGTGTGCTTGTTGCGTTGTGCTGATGCGAGTGTGCGTGTGGTGTGTGGTGTGCTTGCAGTGTGTGGTGTGTGTGTGTGCGTGTGCGTTGTGCGTTGACGTGTGTGCGTGTGGTGTGCGTTGTGCGTTGTGCGTGTGTGCTGATCGGTGCATGTTGCTGTACGTTAGTGCTGTGTTGGGTTAGCTTGCTGTAGGTGTGCGTGTGTCGTGTGTGTCTACTGTGTACGTGTGTGATGTTGTCGTAGTCGGTGTTCGTTATAGTAACATGAGTGTGCATGTAGTTGTGTAGTGTGTAGCGTGAATGTGCGAAGTGCTGGTTTAGTGCGTGTGTGGTGTAGCGGTTAGTGTGGTGTTTGCAATGTTTAAGACTTAGCGAGGATTGTGTTTGTCGTTGAGATAGCTGTAGTGCTTGGGGGCTATATCGTTGCAATTGAAGTGATCATGTGTTTATAGTACATGATATGGATATGGTTGACTGTGAGTGGATTGTTGGTTATGCTGTGTGATATAGTGTCCGTATCGTCGTGCCTTGTACGTGTGTGTTGGTGTGTTGTGCATGTACTAAGTGGGCTAGTCTGGTAGAGCGATTGTGTGTCAATGATGGCGTTCGTGTGACGTCGTTAGTGTGGACGAAAGTGTACAGGTGTCTTTAGACTGTAAGCTGATCTCTGTCTGTTAGATTTGGTAGTAGGTAGTGTGCGTTGAGTATGCTTTTTTACATTGTGGTTAGTTGATCGAAGAAACGTCGTGATGGTTGTAATACGATTGGTTAATTAGTATTCGTTGAACAGTATTGTGTCGGTAGTTGTAACGTATCGTGGAGGAACTAGGTTGAACGGTACTGTTGTGTGTGGTAGCGTGTTCTCTGTTGCGTTCGTATGACGATTTTCTTCAAGTGATGTGTTTTGAATTCGCTAAATTAGTTTCGCGAACAGATGTGGATTAAATGTGTTTCATAATGGCTGTTGGAGAAGTAGTGATAAATATTTTATATGTGTATACTGTTTTTGGGCGTTATTCCGTCCAATAGCATTTATTGTTTTTTTCCCTGTTAATATTTGTTATTTCGTTGCAATTGTGCATGTACGAATGCATTTCTAGGTGCAGTTGGTTTCTTCTGAATGTACTTGTAGTAGTTCATTTATTGGGGGGCAGTGCGTTTCTTTGTATACTATTTTAATTTATTCCAATGAGGCGTATCCTTATCGTTGACGGCTTTTGACGTACTAAAGAAACTTTCTGTACTGCATTTCGTTGAAATTACATCCATTGTTTCTTTACTTAACATTGTGTGGACTTTTTCATGCTATTGTCTTGCTACGTTTGCTACCTAATATAGAAGTCAAAGTGGTGTTGCTTTGGTTTTGTTGCGGGCGTATGGTTAATGTCAATGGTTTGTACCAATTTTATTCTTTCTGTATATGCTTAATTTGGCTTCGTGCAAATTAGCTAGTTTGATTTCTAAAGTTTATATGTGATTTAGATGTGTGTGATTGTTACGGAGACTTGAAAGGTAAGCGTTAAAATACTGATGATGGTAATTAATCGTAGTTTGCTTGTTGTTTTGTCATAGAGGGAAGTTACAGATGCGGAGTAGTTGTGGGGGATGTGGGTGTCTTCAGTAATGAAAGGTTCACTCCCAGTAGGTTTTAACTACTTGCTCAGACGGTGTGCGTAGGGAATAGTTTGCAGTAATTTTGGGCCAGGAAGTCCCTTAGCAACCGTTATCCCGATCTGGATAAGGTGGTACAGTGGATGGTAGAAGAAGGAAAGGGAAGAAAACTACCAAACAAAACTATCAAAGTAACGTATGTAAGTAATTTAATTCGTTAATTCTTTTCAAAACGGTAGAACTTTCCGAACAAAAAATTTTTAACATTGTCAATTTCGATTTCTCGATGTGTCAATTGTTAAAATTAAGAAAAATATTTGTATTACAATATTTAATGCAAGACAGTAGTATTTCGAGTTAGAAACAAATGTGCTAAACGTGTTGTGTAGTGTGCGTGTCATGTCTGCGTGTGGCGTGTGTGCGTATGTACGGAGCATGTGACGTGTGTATGTGGTGGTGTGTGTGCGTGTGCGTGTGCGTGTGTCGTGTGCTTGCGTGTGTGTGGTGTGGTTGTCGTGTGTGCGTGTGCGTGTGCGTGTGTGCGTGTGTGTGCGTGTGTGCGTGTGTCGTGTGTGCGTGTGTGCGTGTGCATTGTGCGTGTGCGCGTGTGCGTGTGTGTGTTGTGCGTGTGCGTGTTGCGTGTGCGTGTGTGTTGTGCGTTTGCGCGGTGCAATGTGCGTGCGTGTGCGGTGTATAGTATGTACGTTGCATGTATCTGCAGTGTGTGTGTGTGTATGTGTGTGCGTTGTGCGTGTGTGCGTGTGTTGTGTCGTGTATGCTATGATGCGTGTGTGCGTTGTGTGCGTGTGTACGTGTGACGTGTTGCGTGTGTGCAGTGTTCGTGTGTGCTGTGCGTGTGTGCGTGTGTGTGACGTGTTCGTGTGTCGTGTTGTGCGTAGTGTGCGATGTGTGCGTGTAGTGCGTTGTGTGCGTGTGTGCGTGTGTGTGTGTAGTCGTGTGTGTGTGCTGTGTGGTGTTGTGCGTGTGTCGTGTGTGCGTGTGTCGTGTTTGGTGTGGTGTGTATGTGCGTGTATGTGCTGTGGCGTGTGGTGTGTGTCGTGATGTTGCGTGTGTGCGTGTAGCGTGTGTGCTGTTTGCGTGTGCGTGTGTGCGTGTGTGCGTGTGGTCGTGCGTGTGCGTTCGTGCGTGTGGCGTGTGCGTGTGTGCGTGGTGCGTGGTGCGTGTGCTGTGTGCGTGTGTGCGTGTGGCGTGTGCCGTGTGTGTTATGTGCTGTGTGCGTGTGTGCGTGGTGGTGTGCGTGTGTGCGTGTGCGTGTGCGTGTGCCGTGTGCTGTGCTGATGTGGCGTGTGCGTGTGGTGCTGTGCGTGTGTACGTGATGCGATGTGTGAGTGTGTGCGTGTGATGGTGTGTGCGTGTGCGTGTGTGCGTGTGTGTGTTGCGTGTCGATGTTAGTGTGTGATGTGCGTGTGTGCGTGTGTGACTGTATGTTGAAGTGTGTGGTGTGTGCGTGTGTGGTCGTGTGCGTGTGTGCGTGTGTGCGTGTGCGTGTGTGCGTGATGGGTGTGCGTGTGTGCGTTGTGCGTGTGTGTGTGCGTGTGTGCGTGTGTGTTTGTGCGGTGTTGTTGTGAAGCGTGTCTTGTGATGTGCTGTGTCGTGTTGCTGTGTGGCGTGTGGTGTGCGTGTAAGCGTGTGTGGTGTGCGTGTGCTGCGTGCATGTGTGCGTGGCGTGTGCGTGTGTGCGTGTGTCGTGTGCGTGTTGCTTGTCGTGTGTGCGTGTGGTGTGTGCGTGTGTGCGTGTGCGGTGACGTGTGCGTGTGTGTGTGTGCTTGTTGTGCGTGTGGTCGTGTACGTGGTGCGTGTGCGTGTGCGATGATGGTGTGTCAACGTTGTGCGTGATGCGTGTGACAGAATTTTTGTGGAGAATTGACATGATGATGTTGCAGTATGTGCGTGTAGCGTGTTTGGGTGTTTAGTGTGTGCGTGTATGTGTCGTGTGTGCGTGTGTTCGTGTAGCTAGTGGTGTTTTGTGCTGTAGTGAATTGATTGCCGTATGAACTAGTGAGTTTGCGTGGAGGTGTCGTCTATCGTGATGTGTGTGTTGGTGTGTAGTACGTGTGGTGTGTGCGTTTTGTGTTAGTCCTTTGAGTTCGTTTGCGTGTATGGAGTGTGCTGTGATGGTGACGCGTGCCGTGTTGTGTGTGCGTGTTTGCTGTGTGGGAGCGTAGCGGTGCGGTCGTGTCGTGTGCGTGTGGTCGTGTGTCGTGTATGTGGTGTGTGCGTGCTGCGTGTGGCGTGTGTGCTGTGCGTGTGCGTGTGCGTTGTGCGTGTGCGTAGTGCGTGTGCTGTGCGTGTGCGTGTGCGTTGTACGTGTGCTGTGCGTGTGCGTGTGTGCGTGTGTGTGTGTGTGCGTGTGTCGTGTGTGTGTGTGTCGTGTGTCGTGTGTGTGTGTGCGTGTGTGTGTGTGTCGTGTGTGTGTGTGCGTGTGTGTGTGTGTGTGTGTGCGTGTGCGTGTGTGCGTGCGTGCGTGTGTGCGTGTGTGTCGTGTGCGTGTGTGCGTGTGTGTCGTTGTGCGTGGTGCGTGTGTGTGTGCGTGTGTCGTGTGTGCGTGTGCGTGTGTGCGTGTGGCGTGTGCGCGTGTGTGCGTGTGTGCGTGTGCGTGTGTGCGTGTGCGTGTGTGCGTGTGCGTGTGCATGTGTCGTGTGCGTGTGCGTGCGTGCGTGTGCGTGTGCGTGTGTGTGTGCGTGTGTGCGTGTGCGTGTGCGTGTGCGTGTGTTTGCGTGTGTGCGTGTGCGTGTATGCGTGTGTGCGTGTGCGTGTGGTGCGTGTGCTTGTGCGTGTGCGTGTGGGTGTGCGTGTGTGTTGTGTGTGGTGTGTGTGGTGTCGTTGTGTGTGTGTGTGTCGTGTGTGGTGTGTGTGTGTGGTGTGCGTGTGTGCGTGTGTGCGTGTGTGCTGTGTGCGTGTGGTGCGTGTGTGCGTGTGTGCGTGTGCGTGTGCGTGTGTGGTATGTGTTCGTGGGTGCGTGTGTGCGTCGTGTGCGTGTGTGGTGTGTGCGTGTGCGTGTGCGTGTGCGGTGTGCGTGTGTCGTGTACGTGCGTGTGCGTGTGCGGTTGTGCGTGTGCGTAGTGCGTGTGTTGCGTGTGTGTGTGCGTGTGTGTGTGGTGTGCGTGTGTGTCGTGTGTGGCGTGTGTCGTGTGTGCGTGTGTGCGTGTGTTGTCTGTGTGGCTGTGCTATGCGTGGTGTGTGTATGCTGCTGTGCGTGTGTTGCGTGTTGTGCGTTGGTATGTGCGTGTGTAGCGTGTGTGCGTGGTGTGCGTGTGCTGCGTGTGGACGTGTTGTGCGATGTTGACGTGGTGTCGTGTTGCTGTGTGTGTCGTGTCTGTGCAAGTGTGCGTGTGCGTGATGATGTATCGTGATTGGTGGCATGTTGCGTGATCGCGTGCTGTGCGTGTGCGTGGATGTCGTATGATGCGTTGGTTTGATGTGCTGTGTAGCCGTGTGCGTGTGTGTGCGTGTGGTGTGCGTGTGCGTGTGCGTGGTGTAGCATAGTCGTG
This sequence comes from Vesta saturnalis, assembly GCA_036346205.1. Lineage (NCBI taxonomy): Eukaryota > Metazoa > Arthropoda > Insecta > Coleoptera > Lampyridae > Vesta > Vesta saturnalis. Next base: position 435,377 of record JARFJB010002485.1, on the reverse strand, counting down.
ATGCGTACAATGGGTGGACAAGTTGCGTATTGTTAAATGGTTTCTGTTGTCTTGTGTATGTCGATGTGGTTGTGTTGTGGTTAGTCTTCATTTCGTAATGTGGGTGACTAAGTGTTTGGTGTTTACGTGTGTGTGCGGTTGTGCGTGGCGTGTGCTATTTATCTGATGATTATGTTGTGTTGTTATTGCTTGTGCTGTGTATTCGTGTGTGTGTGCGTGTCGATGTGCGTAGTGCGTGTGTGTAGTGTGTTGACGTGTGTTATGTGCTGATGCGTGTGCGTGTGTGCGTGTGCGATGAGTGTCGCGGTGTGTGATTTTGCGTGGTCATGTGTGTGCGTGTTGCGTGTGCGTGTGGCGTTGCGTGGATGTCGTGTTGCGTGTGCGATGGTGGTCTGTGGTGTGCTGATACTGGCTTGTGTGCGTGTGCGTTCGTGCGTGGTAGCGGTCGTGTTGCTCGTGTCGTTGGTGTACGTGCGTCGTGTCATGTACTGGTGTACCGCTTCGTGTGCCATGAGGATGCGTAGAGGATGTGGCGAATGACGGTACTTGCAGAACTGTCTCGATGCGTAGATCGTAGTGTCGTGTAGTGCTGACGTGTGTGTGCGTGTTGCAGTTGTGCTAAACGTGTTGCCGTGTGTGGCGTGACGTTGCGTGTTAGCGTTGGTTGTTGTTGTTGGAAGTGTATTGATGTCGTTGTGACGTGTGGGTGTGGCATGTGAGATGGTAGTGCCATGTGGTGTGCGTGTCATGCGTAGTACGTTGTGGTGTCGATGATGACTGTTATGCGAATGTCCGTAGTGTGTAAATCGTAGTGTGGTGTTGTAGTATTGTGTGCGTGTGCGTGTCTGTGTGGAAGTGTGCGTGTGAGATGTTCAGCCAGTGTTCGTTGCAGTGTGTGTGTTGCACAGTAATGTGTTGTAGTGTATGTGTCGTTCACGTGTGGGTGGTGCGATTCGTGTAAAGTGTGAGTTGAACGATGTGGCTGGTGTGTGTGTGTCTGGTGATGGTGTGTGGATTTGAAATTTTGTGAATAGGTAGGTTTCCGTTTTTTAAGGTCTAAGAATTAAAGTGCCGAAAACGTTCGTTTTTGCAGTTCGATTTGGTGAATTGTGTTGGTACTTTCTTGAAGTACTAGTAGCGGAAATTGGTGGTTTTGCAGTGTCGTTGTTAGTGCATGCTTGCGTGGTTTGTGCGAGTGTGCGTAATTGTTATTGAGTAGTGTGTTTGTAGAGTGTTCGTTGATGATGTTGAATGTGTTTTGAAGTGTGTAGTATGTCGTGTGTGGGTGTGTGTGAGACTGGTAATTTGTTGTTTCTGATGAGATTCTTGTATGTGTGTGCTGTGCTGTGTCGTCTTTTGCGTGTGATGTCGTAACGTATATGCACTGTGTTTGTGCGGCACGAGTTTGATGTAGGAAGTGTACGTGAGTGGTGCGTGGTGCGTGAATATGCCGTGTGCGATTTGGTTTCGACGTTCTTTCGGGTGTTTGGACTTGCGTCTTTTCGGAGGGGTGTTAGTGAGCTGGGGTGGGTCTGTGTGAGTTTTGAGACGTAAATGGCTAATCTCGGTCTTGCTTTTGAAATCATGTAGTAGTCTGAAATACTTTGCGCGTTTATATAATGTCCTTTAGCTATACTGTGAGATCATGGGTGTAATGCGTTGATGCTATGATAGTTGGTAATTGCGTTGGTGTGCGTGTGTGTTGTGTAATGTGCTGTTCATGTTGCGTGTGAATGATTCGTATGATAGTGTCTAGCTGTTGTGTTGTGTGCTTCGTGTGTGTAACGTGAGTGCGATGATTTGCTCTGCGTGTGGTGGTAATGTGTGTGTGTATGAGTGTGCGTGTGCGTCGTGCGTGTGCGTGTGCGCGTGCTTGAGGGTGTATGTGTTGGTAGTGTGCCGTGCTGTAGTCGTTGTCGTAGTGAACTTAGTGCAGTTTATGCGTTTGGCTTCAGTAGTGTGTGTGCAGTGTGTCGTGTGATGCGTGTGCGTGTGTCGTGTGTGTGTGTTGTCGTGTCTAGTCGTGTGCGTGTGGATGTGCGTGTGTCGTGTCTGGTGTGTGTGTGGTGTGTGTGTGCGTGTTGTGCGTATGGTGGTCTGCGTGTGCGTGTGGCGTGTGTGGCTGTACGTGTGCGTGTGGCGTGTGTGTGCGTGTGCGTGTCGTGTGTGCGTTGTTGCGGTGTGCGTGTGTGCGTGTGCGTGTGTGCGTGTGCGTGTGTGCTGTGTGCGTGTGTGCGTGTGTGCGTGGTGCGTGTGTGCGTGTGCGTGTGTGCGTGTGTGGCGTGTGTGCGTGTGTGCGTGTGTGCGTGTGTGCGTGTGTGCGTGTGTGTGTGCGTGTGCGTGTGTGCGTGTGTGCGTGTGTCGTGTGGCGTGTGGCGTGTGTGCGTGTGTGCGTGTGTCGCTGATGTGCGTGTGCTGTGTGCGTGTGTGCGTGTGTGCGTGTGTCGTGTGTGCGTGTGTGCGTGTGTGCGTGTGCGTGTGTCGTGTTTGCGTGTGTGCGTGTGTGCGTGCGTGCGTGTGTCGTGTGCTGTGCGTATGTGCGCGTGTGCGTGTGTGCGTGTCGTGTGGCGTGTCGTGGCGTGTCGTGTGTGTGTGTGTGTGTGTGTGTGTGTGCGTGTGCGTGTGCGTGTCTGCGTGTGCGTGTGTGTGTCGTGTTTGCGTGTGTGCGTTGGCGTGTGTGCGTGTGTGCGTGTGTACGTGCGTGTGCATGTGCGTGTGTGCGTGTGGCGTGTGTGCGTGTGTGCGTTGTGTGTGTGTGTGCGTGTGCGTGTGCGTGTGTGCGTGTGTGTGTCCGTGTTGTGGTGTGCGTGTGGCGTGTGCGCGTGTGGGTGTGTGTGTGTGCGTGTGTGCGTGTGGGTGTGCGTGTGTGCGTGTGTG
>JARFJB010002485.1:365000-427500 GCA_036346205.1 Vesta saturnalis | reverse complement strand
TTATTAGACAGTCTTCTATGTATCCTTCTGCCACAGCTAGTCTCCACGCCGCTTTTATCAAGTGATATCAGCTCTCCCATCCACAAGTAAAGCAGCTGAAGTTCTTCTTAAACCATGGCCTGTGTTATCTTTTGAAACCGGTTGTTTTAAAAAAGTTGCTACTGTTTTGGGTACGTTACTAATGTATGAATACCCATGACCATGCGATAACATTTTCCATTTTGAAATTTAAAAAAAAGTCGTCGGTTTTGCATAGCTTGCGGACGTAAAGGAGTATATTTTCTGTAAAGATTTACATATTTTTCTCCAACACTTGTGAAGGAACGTGGTTTTTTAGTTTTTATTATCAGAAATCTTTATGTGATTTACAGATCCTACATCTTCTATATTGTCTTTTGTCATATTCACCATTTCATCGTACCTACATGCTCCTGATTCTCCCATTATTAAAATAATCTGAAAGTAGTATATATTTTGAAACTTTAATATATTTATGCAGGTAAGTATATTATAACTAATCTTAATTCCTAAGTATTGCTCATTAGGTGCATTGTTTAAAAAATCTTCAAACTGTTCCTTTGTGAATACCTTTGACTTTTTGGGGGTATAGTCTTCATTCTGCTGCTTCAAATAAGCACGTAGCTTCATATATTGCTAATATCTAATCCATGTTTGATATTCAGTAATGATTTTATCATGGACTATTGCGACCACATTGTTTAACTCTTCATTTTTAGTTTGTTTGCCGATTCACACCAAAATGCTAGTATCACACTTTCAGAATATTGTTTGTAACGGTTTTCTCATTGCACCAGGTAATAAATCTTTCGTAAGCATGATTTTCAACACTACTTGACTTAGTTGGAATTAAATCGTTCGTAGCTATCGTAGCAATTTAAACAACGTCGGGCGGCAACAGTTGGGTTCAGAATCCGACACAATGTAATCTGCAAATACATTTTACTACAAGTGAAACGTTGACTCGCAGGAACTTACCAAAGACGCACAGTTTTAGGCTTTGAATGTTTCTAACAATTATATTGTTGAATTGTCAACATTTTTTTCGTCTTCTCAACCACAAAACCAGTAACCACAGCAATGTAGTTTTACATTTTTCTAAATCTATCACCTGCGCTGCAATCTTTTTGGAAAATATTCCCTTAATTCTATCGTTTAAACGCCGATTGCGAAAATTTATTTTATATTCAATAATTAGTGATGAATAACTTACCTACATTAAGTATTGACCCATTTATTTTCTATTGGTTGTAGAAGTAAAAGATGTTCTTAACTGTTACATTAAATAACTGGTTTTAAAAAAATAGTCATCAGGAAAGATTATATTATGAATTATCTCTAATTTTGAACATTATCTATCGTTGTCGTAGATTTTGAAACAATGAATCCGCTTTGCACAAACATTTTGGTAATCTTTTATTCATATTCTTTATAAAATGAGTGTTTTCTTTTCAATTTTGGACTAGCGCTGTACCTGAATTACATTAAAATTCAAATTAGTAAACATTTCCTTCTTAGTTACAACAGTGCCAGTGTAAAACCAACTTTATTGTTTAAAATTTTATGAAAGAGGTAAAATAAAATAAGACTTTTACGAATAAATGAACGTTATAACAGAAGCAGATTTTACAAGAAATTTTCTAATAATGCTTTGACTGTTTAAGCGTATGGTACACGTATTTCTTACATAAAAATGTGGGCCACTCCACTCGAGAGTAAAACAAAATATTTTCATAGGTTGATTAGATTTAAATTATAACCTTTGCAGTTTTCTATTATTCCCATTAAATGAAAAATAATTACCTCTTTCCAGATTCGAGTCTACGGTTTTTTACTCTAGGTAGTCCACGCGGATAGAAAGACGTGATTAACTTCTTTCATGATATGTGTTAAATCAAATCTGAAAGAACGATAATCAAGTTTGCATCTATGTATGCATGTTATGAGATGCAGTGTGCAAAATTAAAATACTAATACAATTTGCTAAACCGAATTAATGTACATTCCAAATTAACAAATTATGCACTTGCGTAACGGCTGACATCTTTTATGTGTTAATCTTAGTTCACACTAAAATTTAACGTAATTGAAATTTTTGTTCCTCCGAAATACCTGCATAAATCCTCAGTAAAAATAATTAGAGGTAGTTTTACATGTTATGTCAAATTTAAATGTAGGCCCTATAAACGTTTTTCAATTATTGTGACCAAAAGAAGAATCACATGTACCCTGTAAGTGCATCACCACCAAAATTACAGAGATCTAAACATTTAAGACATAAACATTTATTCCAAATTATTATTACGGCTGAAAGTCACATTGCATGCGGTAAGTTATAACCTCCCACTCCCATTCCACGTTGAAGGGAAAATATGTGCCCACACCATTTTAAAGTAATTTTGACCGGAAAATGTGAATTTCATGTAATTCGTCCTCTCCCCCCCCCCTCTCGTTCCGCCATGGAAAGCGTACGCGAACGCACACGCACACGAAGTCTCACATGGACACGCACACGCACACGCACACGCACACGCACACGCACACGCACACGCACATTCACACGCACGACACACGCACACCACACGCACACATACCCGCCACCATCACACGCACACACCACACGCACCCACACCCATCAACACGACAGACACGACACACACGCACACCACACACCACAGCACGCACACGCACACACGAGCACACAACACACGCACCACACGCACACACCACACACGCACACACCACACACCACACGCACACACACACCACCACGCACACAGCACCACGCAACCACACACCAACAGCACACCACACCGCACCACGACCAACACACACACACCACCACACACCAGCACACCAACCACACCACACACACAGCACACACACCGCACACCGCACACAGCACGCACACCCACCGCACCCACACACACCACACCACCACACACCACAACTACCACGCACCACACGCCGCACACAACCCACACACACACACACACACACACACACACACACACACACACACACACACACACACACACACACACACTTACACACACACACAAACAGACCATAGTACTTAGTAGGTACATGAGTCCCTTTAAAAAATGAGAATAACATTGAACAAGCAGTTATCTCACTTACAGAACTCATTCAGCAAGTAGCATTGGACGCTACTCCTGAACTAAAAACCACCTTACAAACTAAAGAGCTTCCTATTGTCATAAGAGATCAAATAGCTGAAAAACGCCGTCTCAGGAAACGCTGGCAACTTACTACGTCGGAAGTAGATAAGCGAGCCCTAAACAGAGCCAATAAACAGTTAAAAAAAACTTCTATAGCAACATAAAAATCAAGGAATTCAAGGCTACCTTGAAAACCTCACCGAAAATGAACGCACAAACTATTCGTTATGGAAAGTAGTACGGAAACTGAAAAGAGCAACGTTACACATACCTCCTATCAAAAAGGAAGCTAAAAATTGGGTCTGTAGCAACAAAGAAAAGGCAGATGCCTTTGCCGAACGTCTTACCAAAGTCTTCACACCTTTCCCATATCAACTCTCAGAGAATGAAACGAAAATTCTAGATGCACCATTTCAAATGAACTTACCCATTAAACCTTTAAATAGGTAAAAGACGCAATAAGCAAGATCAATATAAAAAAAGCAGCAAGCTACGATCTAATTACAGAGACGTTCGTCAAACAATTACCAGCAAAAATTATACAAGCTCTTACACACCTGTACAATGCAGAACTCAGCACCGCACTATCGAGCAGGTACATGGAATAGTGGATAAAATACAGAGAGACCTGGAGGTAAAAAGATACTGCTCTGCGAAATTACTTGACATGCAACAAACATTCGAGAGGGTATGGCATCAAGGCTTATGCCACAAAATGAAAATGTCCTACCCTATCAGATGTATCAACTTTTGAGGTCCTACATATCAAGAGCACTAGGTCCCATACTGTATATGTTATACACCACCGACCTACCTACATCCCGCCTAACAACATCAGTTATTTATGCTGATGATATGGTCATACTAGCCTCCTATATAAATCTACATGCTGCATCGAGGTACCTCCAACCTCACCTCAGCAAAATTCAACGCTGGACGAATTAGAGTGAACGAATCCTAGTCAGATCATGTAACGTTCACTATGAGAAGGAATACTTGTTCATAAGTAACTTTAAATGGACGTCAGATCACACATACAGAGTCAGTTAAATACCTTGGGTTGCATCTGGACAGGAGATTAACTTGGATAACTCACATATTCACTAAGCGTAAACAGCTCGGACTACAACTTAGTAAACTATATTGATTAATTGGTAGGAGATCGAAATTATCATTGAAAAATAAATTACTACTTTACAAAACAGTTCTCAAACCAATTTGGACCTACGGTATTTCCCAATGGGGAACTGCATCTACATCAAACCTGGAAATCTTAGAAAGATTCCAAAACAAGGTACTCCGAACGATCGTCGACACTTCCTGGTATGTCCCAAATAAAATAATCTTACGTGGCTTGAGTGTACCAAGGTGAAATACAAAAACACAGCAAGACGTATAAAGACAGGATTAGTGCTCTCCCCAATGATATTGTTCAACGACTAATGGACGATAACAAGGAACCAAAAAGACTAAAATGGTTTAAAACATCTGAATTACCAATGCGATTCGAATAGCAATAAATCGCTGATGTAGCAATAAACTATTATTTTAAATTGTCATAAAATATTCATTTTCACAAACTATACCTACACATACAATGTTAAATCAATGTAAGAGGAGAGTTCGCTTGAACCCTACTTCACTTGCCTAATTGTAACCGTATTTACACATGATTCCTATAAAATACTTATTGCCCAATTTCGTTTTTATTATCAATAACATGTTATTACCAGGTATTGAAGGTAAACCAACTAAAATTATGATGTATATTTTAAAACTAATTACACCATTAGAATCTGTGTAAAATGTTCTATCGATACCAATTTTTACTTTTTCGATAACTTTTCAAATAACAGAATTACAACAGAATTGAGAAAACCTAATTTTACTCTCTATTCTGCTTATTAGATACCCATGTTTTAAGGCTTGTCGCACATATGTAAGACTTGGTATCTACCTGAGAAACTACCCTTCTACTTTGTTTTGAGAAAAACCGTGAGAATAATTTTTTTTTCAAAAGGGCCTTCTATTGATCACCGAGAGAAATATGAAAGGATACTTTATGTCGAAATTAATGTTCAACAAACCTAAGTTGGTTAGTTTTGGTTGCAGCAAACTGTGTTTATTTATTTTTTTCAAAAATAAGTTTACGTTTCCCCGCCACTTTATTTCAAGAGATAGACTAATGAGAGGCAAAAAAAATTCTAGAAATTTAATAAGAATACCTTTGTCATACCCTAACTTGAGACATTTTATAGAAAATCTTGATTTTCTAATTCATTGTACTTATTACACCCACCTAGCTCCTTCGCATGTGCAATTTTATTATAATTTTTTTTCTCTCAAGCTGTGACAAGCTTTTACAATATACAAGTGCTGGCCGACATTAGTGGTAAACCCGGTATATCCAATACATATAATTATTGTAGCAGGTTTATTCTTTGCGATTTCATATTTTCAGTTTGTTCTAATTAACATTTTTTAATAATTCGTTTCACTTTGTACTAAGGACGATAGTTGCAAATGGCGTTGAAACGTATGAAGTTTACAAAGTCTACATTAAAAAAAATTTAAGTACAGAATTGGTATAGGTATAATTACGTCACACAAAAGATATTAAGTAAGGTGTAAAAGGTATTAAAAATGTAATGTAATGCGTTGGGTATATTAAAATACTTTTCCTGAAAAAGTAAAATTTAATGCTCTTATTCCTTTATAAAGAGTAAACATTACAAAGTAATCTCATGAAGTCGTTTTTTACTACCCAATAGTCTAAAACATTTTATCTCTCACTCCTCTTTTCTCTTCTTTTCCCTTAAATTTTTCAGATATTCTAACTTTGTAATTTACTTCAACAAAATTAGAAATGAATTAGTTACTTTTTTATTAAATTATTAGCCTTTATTCTATAGTATTTAAAAGTAATAACCTTTATACTTATACACGTTTTGAATTTGACCCAGTTTGCAAATAAAAGACCATTACGAACTCATACATAATACATTTTTTAGCTTCTTAAATTATAAAATTTCAAATTTTAACTATTTGCTTTTCATCTTAATATTTAATAGCAATTCAAAATTAATGAAGTACAATCATTTACAAAAATTATTCTTTGGAAAATTTTTAGCTTCAAAAGTAGTCTCTAAAATTATTAACACACTAGTATCTTGTAAAACTATTCTGTTAAAGATAGATTGATGAAATAGATTATTTATTTTAAGTTTCGTTCATATTGTAATAATTTGTTATTATTATAATGGTTCTACAGGTCCTGTAGGCCTCGGGCTTAAATAAAATAATTACACATATTTAATAACCATGGACATATTGATATTAAACGTAACATTATATGCTTCACATTTCTTATTCTTAATAATGTTTAAAATTATTCATTACAGTTCTCCACCGACGTTTATCCATTGCCTCCCGTCTCCAATCATTGACATTTATTTTTCTGAGATCCTTTTCCACCATTTCCATCCACCTCGCCCTCGGTCTTACCCTCCGATCGGCCTTCTCTGCAGTACCATCTTCGGCATTCTCTCTCTCGGCATTCGCTGTCCATGGCCCAGCCAATTAACCATTGAGCCTTTACGCATGTTATGATTCTTGGTACATTATAAGATTCATAGACCTCCCGATGTTTTCTTCTCCTACCTCCTTCGTTTGTCTTTACTCCTTCTAAAAAACTTCTTAACATTTTCCGCTCCCATGCTTCCAGTTGATTTTCTTCTTTTTTTGTTAAGCACCCCTGTTTCGCATGCATATAGTTTGATATATTCATATTTTAGTCTTTCGCGGCAGGTGTTTGGGTTTATTAGCATTCTCAGGCTGCCGAACTTTTGATTTCCTTATGCTATTCTCGCTTGTATTTCTTACTCTCGTGCCATTTTTCTACAGTATCACTTTCTCAAACTGACAATTTTCGCCTCTCCTAGTAGCTATCTTTAAGTTATTTTCTTGTTCGTCATTATTTGGTCCCATCGGCATATACTATGTCTTTCTCCCATTTATCACTAGTCCATATTTACTTGCTTCGTCTTCCAATTTTTTCGCAATTCCCTTGAATTCGTTTTTTGTTCTCGCCAGTATCGTTAAATCGTCCGCGAAAGCAAGACATTGATGGTTGTTTCTAAAGATTGTTTCTCTCATTTCTATTCCACATTCTCTTATCATTGCCTCAATAACCAAATTAAACAGCTTGGTCTCCTTGCCTTACGCCATTTTTAACTTGAAAACTCTCCGATCGTTGTCTACACCATAACACCTCATTTCTCGTTTCCTTTAACTTCATTTGCGTCAGCCCGATCAGTTTTCCAGGGACACCTAGCTGGGCCACTGCTTGGTAAATTTATAATAAAATTTATAATGAAATACGGCATTCTATATTCGTAGCAGCTGGTCTGTATTTCTTTAAAAGTAAAGATCTGGTCGGTCGGTGACCTATTGCTGCTAAACCCAGCTTGATAATCCCCCAATATCCTTTCCGTACGTCCTTCAATTTTTTTCCTCAGGATTTTACTGAAAACCTTATAGCAGATATCCGACGGCGCAATTCCCCTCTAGTTTTCACATTTGCATTTTATCACCCTTTTTTAAAATTGGGCATATACTCGCTTCTGCCCATTCTGTTGGTATTTGTTCCGTCTCCCAGATTGTCTTTACCAGTTCATATATCCTTTTATGTAATTGCAAGTGGTGCTTTTAACATCTAGGCGCTTATCCCGTTTGCCTCCGGGCTTTTGTTATTCTTCAATTCTTGGTCTATTATTTCTTGTTCTGTTGTCCATTTCTTCCTGCGCGAGTATTCGGTTCGTTTTTTCTCCTTACTTTTCTTCATTGCTACTTCCATTGAGTAGCTGTTCAAATAATCTCTTCCACTCAGTCATTATTTGATCCATATCGCTTAAAAGTGTCCCTTTTTCGTTTTCATATAGATATTCCTGATTTGATACCCCTCCTTGCTTCACTTTTTGATAAAACGATTTAATTTCCTTGTTTTGAAATTTTTCTTCTATACCTTGGATTATTCTTTCGTTGTGCTGCATTTTTAAGGCTAGGTATCTCTCCTTATAATTTTGCTTGTTATCTTCATTGGCGTTAGCTATCATTTTTTGTCTTGCCCTCCACTTATCTTCTGCCAGCTCTACACATTCTTTGTTGAACTATTCTTGTTTTTCTGTCTTTTTGGTCTGGTCCTCAATGGTTTCCTCACTAACTTTTTCTATCTTTACTTCTTCCCACTTAGGTTCCATTTCTATAGAATGTGTTTCTGTCTGGAGTTCCTCATTCAACCCACCTTCGTATTTTTCCTCCACTCTTCTATTTTTAATTGGACATCGTACTTTTGTGTGTTTATATTCTTTGACTTCTCCCGTCAATACTACTCAATCTGATCCGTACTACCACAGGGTGAGGTCCATATTCCCATATATGTATGTATATATATATATATAATATATATATATATATATATATATATATATATATATATATATATATATATATATATCTTTTTTTCCAATTTTGTACTTTTTATCACTAGGTTATATTCTATGGCATAACTTATCAGCCTTTCGCCGTTGTCGTTCGTTTCTTCATGTATACTATTTCGCCCAGTAATTGACTTATACATGTTATTCCTGCTATTTTTGCATTACAGTAGCCAATTAGTATCTTTCTGTCGTGCTTTGGTGCTTTCCCATATTCTTCTGTTATAAGTTCGTAAAATATATCCTTCTCTTCTTCAATTTTCTCTTCTGTTGGGCGTGTACATTCACAATTCTTATATTTCTTTTATTGCCTCTGATTCTAATGTAACAGATTCTCTCTGTTATTGATTTGATGTTTATTATCTTTTCTTTCATTCTTTTTGATACTAAAAAGCCTGTTCCTAACCTCCTTGTAAAGGATAGTGTTATTTAAAATTGCCTTCAAATAATTAGTTCACTTAAAGTCGACAAATTAAGCTTAATAACTTATAAAGTTTTTTGTAATAAGTGAAGTTGAACATTTGATAATGTAATTAAAGTTTACGCGGTTATTACTTCACGTGGGGACATAACAAATTGTAGAGAAGATTGCACTAACTAATAAACTAATAAACTAGCAACGCATGTATAGTTTTTGGTTAAGTTATACAATGTGTCCCAAATTCGCTTCTCTATAAAGGGATCTCGGCTTCTGTTATACTTACGTCAAAGGTTAAATGGGGAAAGTTTTAGAGGAAGCTTAGAGCATTCGATATCCGGTTTCAGATTTACGATCGGTCAATTGGTTTTGAAAATGTCGGCGAAAAACCGAAAATGGCGGATTTCGTTTTTCGCCAGTAAATCCGAAATGGTTAATTTGACAGCTGTCACAATGTGAGATTATTCGGACACTCTTTTAAGACGAATAAGATGGCGTGTGTGACATGTCACAATCGTCTTTTGTTGTCCCACAATCTGCCTCAACTTTCATATTTCTTATTGCCGCCATATTGGATTTTTCGATTTTTTGAAAGAGCGCAATATTTCCAGTTTAGTGATGTCTCACAACTGCATAAAAGATTAGAGTTTCATCGAAATATCACACTTTCTAAAGTTAGGTCTTATTTATTATTAGTAGGCCATGATTTATTTGTCGGAAAATAACATTAATAAATAATGTATAAAATTCTTTGAATTTTCAATAAAACATGAAAATAAATAACAACCTCTCAACAAGACAGATGTTTTGGGACAAATTCCCAGCTATGAGTGTATTAAAAATAAAGCCAGAAAAATCGTCATTAATTTAATTAATACTTGAACCTTTGAACAACCTACAATAAAATTACAATTACAATTAATTTACAGATTTGCAAAATGACGTCCATTTACATCGAGACATATTTGACAATTGGTGACTGTTTTTCCTACAACCCTAGTAAGTGTATTTCCGTTAACACTATTTCTAAATGTATCGAAAACTCTGTCTCAGGATTTCTATAGTCGCAGGAGGATCAAACTCGTAGACCTCATTCTTTGTGTGACCCCAGAGGTAGAAATCTAGGAGGAAAAGATATTGGACCATTTAATGCAATAATTCTTTCATCAAACTGCTCCCTTAACAAGTTCCTGACTTGAATGGTGTTGTGTGCCGGACATCCATCCTGTTGAAACCAGGTTCTTCTGAACTCATCTTCGGTGAGAGTAGCTCGTAAAGCCGGCACAACCTGGTTTCGCCAAAGATCTTAGGTACCTCTGTCCGTTTAAGTTATAGTCAAACAAAAATGGTCCTATAAGTTGATTTCCTGCAATGATTAATAATTTATAATACATAGGTGCCCAATTAAAATAGGTAAGTTAGATTAAATTACCAATAATCCCACATCAAACGTTACTTCCAAATCTGGTCTGTAGACGGTTCTCTGCCACTTCGTGAGGGTTTTCTACAGCCCAATGATGAATGTTGTGCTTATTAAAAACTCTACAATTCGTAAACCTACTCTCATCAGACCACAAGACATGATTAACAAAATCGGGATTTTCATTACACATTCTAGTATACCACTGGTAGAAGCGCATTCGTCTTGGAAAATCAGTTTCCTTAAGTCCTTGAACTATTGTGGGTTTGTATGGATAGTAGTTATTCTTTTTTAACACTCTTTGTACCATTGATTTCGACACACGAATTTCCCATTTTACCGTTCTTACCGAATCACTGGGGTTTTCGTTGACAGCTTGTAAAATGTTTCTGTCACGATTTTCATTATCAATATTGTAATCGCTAATAGGTTATTCGAAGGCCCCATAGTTAATTAAATAAATTACAATTTTTCTGAAGTGGGTTTTATGAGGCTGCCGTCGTTCGGGGTACATCTCCAAATACCTCGCTGAGGTAATGTCGGCGTTTCTGTTTGACTGCAAGTAAAGCGCTAACATGTCAAACTTTTCTTCATTTGAATAGGGAATACCTGCCATTTTCAACAGGCTTTTACAATTTGTGTGTCACGTTTATGATTTTAATGACAGAAAAGCGTACTACTTATGAAAACACTACTTTGAATTATTTAACGTCAAAGTCAGAGCCACCTTATATGGAAAAAGTTAAACCCAATTTTACTGACAAATAAATCATGTCCTACTAATAATAATAAATAAGACCTAACTTTAGAAAGTGTGATATTTCGATGAAACTCTAATCTTTTATGCACTTGTGAGACATCACTAAACTGGAAATATTGCGCTCTTTAAATCGCAAAATCCAATATGGCGGCCATAAGAAAAATGAAAGCTGAGGCAGATTGTGGGATAACAAAAGACGATTGTGACATGTCATACACGCCATCTTATTCGTCTTAAAAAATTGTCCGAATAATCTCTCATTGAGACAGCTGTCAAATTAACCTACAACCCTATATATTATCAAAACCAATTGACCGATCGTAAATCTGAAACCGGATATCGAATGCTCTAAGCTTCCTCTAAAACTTTCCCCATTTAACCTTTGCCGTAAGTATAACAGGAGCCGAGATCACTTTATAGAGAAGCAAATTTGGGACACATTGTATACAACAAACCTACAAAACATTTTTAAATTAGATATTCTACAAGAAGTTAATGATATATTGAAACGTAGTTCTACTGTAAGGGTTAGTGCAAGTAACTGCGAATTTTGTAATTTTGGTGCAAAACAAGGTAATGAGCAAAACTATTCTGATAATCGTAGATTTATTTTAACATTTTGCAAAACTAAAAATTTTGTAGACTTTTTTTTATGTTAACCACACCAAATATGAAAATAATATATTAAAAAACAAGTTTCATAAGACCAGTCTTGACGGGTTTTGCATGCAATTTGTTTAATAATTAAAAGGTGACATAATAATTTAGTAAATGCGTCTCCATCATTGAATTGAATTGATATCTAGAGGATTATTACGACAGTTCTTGAGTGTATGTGTAGTAGCAGTTTTCTTTGTAATGACGATTTAAAATGGTCTGTTGCTTTGAACAAATGTATTTTATTGTTATCATAAATGCATTAAAATACCTCAGAGGCCCTGAAGAGAAGAGTTTTCCATTGCGAGTTAGTAGCCGAGGTATATAAAGAGTTAAATACCATTTATTTGAATAAAAAAAAAGTCAAAATATCAATTTAACAATAAACAAGGACGGGGTCGGTTACAGGGGCCCATCAAACAGAGTACGACTATAAGACGAGTGGCGTTGCCACGAGTTTTTTAAAGGATGGGTGCTTCAAGGTCTTACAAAATACGTTTTATGGTATTTTTTGTAATTTTCCTTTTTTGTAAACTAAACTTTTTACTTTAGATTGTTTATCGAGTCGCCTTTTGTTTTATCCAAATTCTGTCACAAAACACGAAAATGGAAGATAATCAAGATAATCTTGCATGTACGTCCCATGAAATACTTGAAATTGCCAAAATACGGTCGCGAATTTGCTCATATCAAATTTTTCCACTGGACGCATCCTGTTTTTGATACATTTTATAAGAGTAACATACATGACATAATTCTGGGTCAAGTTTTGCCAACCTAAAGATTTTCGTAAAATGTGTCATGAATTAATGGCTATAATGACATCGGAGATGATGACGTCGCGTTTCTTAATATGTCTATTAAAGAATCAAAATGGAAGCAAATTACAAAAATAATATTTATTGCACTTTCTACCGAGTGTATCAAACTACCCGCCCTACTCGATTAATACGATAACAAAGAAATATACAAACACTGTTTCAAATAAGTATTTTTTGGACTAGAAGAAACTAATTAATCATGACCTTGAGTACGGAAAAATTGAAATTTTATATTATATATATTATATATATATATATATATATATATATATATATATATATATATATATACTGAAAGATTAAATATTATATTTACTACATTTTAAAGGTTTCGAATTGCTTACACATCAGCTATGAGGGGTGCCTCATAGTTGATGTGTACGCAATTCCGATACACGTTTAATAATAAGATGACTATGAGAAAAGCAACACAATTTCGTTTGTTTTCCTTATAAGTGGATTGCTCTTTCTGTGGACGGGTGAAAGATATCCTCTACAGAAATCTTTCCACAACTATGACATTATTCAAAGAATTGGAAGTAAATGTGACTTCAATGGTGGGCACTTTGAACAATATAACTAAGCCGTTTTTAAATTAGGTCTAAATCGGCCTTTTTTAGGGCCATGAACCTTTCAATAAATGACCTACTGCATCTTTCTAGTATTACATAAACCATACGTATTTTGGTCTAATCAACAAAACAGAATAATAAATCACATTTTATTGAATTGATTGGCGAATTAACATTAACCCCAGATGATTTGTTAATTAGTTTTGACATGTATTCCTTATTCACAAAAGTACCAATAAATGACACCTTACAACTATTACGTAGATGTAGTAACTATGGGATCTCCAAAAGAGCAGGCTCTAAATAATTCCTTGGTGTTCTAATTAAAAGAAAACTAACTGGAAGCCTAACACATTCCGTATATCGTAAGCCAACTCATAGATTATTACATTAATGCTTCATCACACCATCATCCAGCACAAACGTTTAGTACGATACGAACTTTGTACAACCGTGCCACAAACAGTTGTCCTCCAGATAGACTATAAAATAAATTAAACCGCCTTGAAAAGGTATACATACATAATGGCGTCAACAAACAACAAATTAGAAAGTCATTTCAACCTAGACAAACAAAGCCTGCGGATGATAACTCTACAACTTCAAATAAGTTTTGCCCTTCCTTGCAAACACAACGAATAAAATTGATAAGATATTACAAAAGTAGGATATAACAGTACCTTACAAAAACAGCATTAGAATTCGAAATCTTTTGAATTCAGCTAAAGACTAAAACAGCTACATACATGTGGTGTTCACAGAGTACCATGCTCTTGTGGTAAAGTCTACATTGGCGAAACTGGAAGAAGCATTAACACCAGGTTGACAGAACACAGAAAACACTTAAGTTTACTTGATCCTAGTAAATTAGCAATTTGTCAACATACCTTAAACATTCTGCACAATATAACATTTGAAAACACAATAACTCTGGCTAAGAATAGGAATTGGTATACAAGGAAGATTCGAGAAGCTATTGAAATTCTGAAACAACCTAACAACTTGAACAGAGATAGTGGATATGGACTATCCGATACCTAGGTGTCTATTTTCAAGAACTGAAAGTTTTACGGTCTACACAGTGATTTAATTTTGATTCTCTACTTACCGTATGTAGTCATTTTGATGTTACCCTGTTAATATTTGTCACTTTCATATTACGCCTGACGAAGGACAGAGTATCTACATATTAATTTATATCAATTTATATCCAGAACATATAAAAAGCTAGGGGCTACAACTCGATGAACTCCAGTTCATTATAGACTTCAAGTGAGACGCCTTGAATAATGTTTTCCTGAAAAACGGATAGGACGCGGTACAGCAACTAGTTGTCCAGCAAGATCCCCTGATTTGAGCCCTATTGATTTCTTTTGTGAGGAAATGTAAATCTCAGGAGTACCGAGAGGTTATATTAACGAGACAAAACATGATAGAAAAAACAGGTCTATCTTGTCGCAATATTGGTCCAGAAATGATACAAGGTGTTAGAAGGTCGTTCTGTGATCGATTAAGAAAAATGTTCATTACAAGTATACCCAGAGGTTGTTTCAACTAGACAAGACATGATGGAAAGAATAGGACTATTCTTTCGCAATATTAGTCCAGAAATGCTACAAGGTTTTAGAAAGTCGTACCGTGATTGCTGAAGAAAATGTTTATTATAATATTGTAGATATTTTGAACATTTAATTTAATAATTTTTTCCCTTCAAATATTTATTGTTCATAGCCTACTTAATCAATAGAAATTTGCATTATTTTAACACAAGTACCTAAACATTTTTCGAAAATTTTCAAAATAACTCATATGCAGTTAAGTTTATGATACACAAACCATATATTTTTTTGATAGAGAATTTAAATCCGAATCGAGTTCCGACAAACATTATACTTTTTTGAAAATATAATTCGGCTTAAATTATAGAACACCCTGTATGATATGGAGTTTTTTAAGTTAAAATTTAAATACATTATTCTTTACTAAAGGCTGTACTAAAAGCGCATATTTCAAAAAATTTTCGTTTTGTAAAAATTATACTATTTAGGTGAGCGCTATTTCTTTTAAATACCGTTTTTTTGTCTCTAACCTCAAAACCTTTATCAATAAATCAACAAACGTAGTATCAATATAAAGTACATTTATAAAGGAATCCAGAAATGTAATTATATGCAGGATGCGCCATTTAAAATGATCTTACAATTTGTTGCCACGGTTTTTTTAGACCACCCTGTATATTTTAAAGTAATTCCTTGAAGTACCCCAGCTTGCTTCGTTAGCGATTCGCTGTCATTTTTGTGACATAACACCGCCACAGAAGAATAAAGTACTAAATCGACATCCTGTATACATTTATTTACCTATTTCTACATTGAAATTAATTTAATCTCGTACAATCATGTAAATCTGCATTTAAGATATTTTCTAACGCCATCTAGCAATATAAGTAGAACGTCGAAATTGCGATAACATTTTAGAAGAGTCAGGTTAATTGTAAAATACGTGTCTGGAGCTTTCTACGTTAAATATGATTAAACAACCCAAATTAAATTCGGTAATCTAAAGCACTATTTATTAAATAAAGGATTTCTACGAGCTTAACTAGGTAGTACAACTTTTCTTTGTAACACGATTACTTACAGCAAATATTAATTCCATCATCTACAAATTACTGATGTAATCGGGCTGTCATCTGTCTCTGCAGAGACACCGTGCTTCTATACTTCTTTAGGATCTAAAAATATTAATTTTGCTGTAAATCGCTTTATAGCTGCTAATTTTTTATATTTTATATTTATTTCATATAGGTAGACTTGCGCCACGAGCATTTATTTTTCTTTATCGTTAATTATAAATACAGGTGGTTGAGCATGAAGCTCGGATTTTTTGAAGTAGTGTTGCTAACTTTGAAGCTACACTAGTGCTATATACTTGAGCTCAAATTCGGTAATTTGGTACGTGTGGTAGTTTCTTTTCTAAATTAATATTCGTGGTAGAAAGTCAATAATTTGAGTTGGTACTGACTTGGTACACGTTTATTAAGTAAACAAATTAATATTTACTAGATACTTAATTTCTTGTTTTGGTTTGTTCGTCTTTGTACATGTGCTAACTAAACTGTCTTTTTCAACTCATCTATTGTCTCCTTACTCCCTTTTTGGCCTTTTAGTGTATTATTTCAGCGAGTCTAGTCTAAAATAATAAATTGTCTTACCACCCCTCCAAAGTGCTTTGATTACTATCGCTAGATGATGTGATGTACTTGCTAGATGGTACTGGGATACAGTTTCCCTGTCACAATAGTTCTGCAAGATTGTAACGAGGTGATATAAAAATCTGGCCCCATTACAAGTATCTTCGGAATGGATTACCTTCCTTGCTCTACCTTTATGATTTAATGCGACTAAAATAAAATGAACCACAATTAAATTTAAATCTACGTAATACATACTACAATATGACAATTCATTATAATTTACTGTAAAAATTAGAACCTTGTTAAGCATGCCAACTTCGCAAAATTCAAACCGACATCAGATGTGCCATTAAATCCTCGACACGGAAAAATCAATTAAATTTTGTTAGTTCGAATTACACTAAAAAACCACAAAACATTATAAAAGATGTCAGATATTCCAAATTAAATAAATTTATACAAAAAAATCCGTCAGCATATTTTTTATGTAATAGTTGAAATATTATGGTTGTACCTCTACGCGTACGTATTGACTCAGTGGCACTAAGTGTTTGAGACGCAATGCAAGGAATCCAAGGGGGTGTAAACTGCTTATTACACAAAAATTGTAAAGTGAAGTTTTATAAATAAATAGCACATTTATTAAAAAATGTGTATTGGAGATCTGGTCCCGAATAAGGACATACAATATTATTAAGATATTTTCTCATTCAGCAATTATATTGGCCTACATCGTATGTGCAACATAACACGTTTTAATCGTGAAAATGGATAGAGACGATACATTTTTCGGGGAAATCTTTTGAAACGCGACTCATGTTACGCTACTAACACCTTTAGCGTATCGTGTAACATCATTAAAGGTTATATTTAAGCCTAGAAAGTATATGCGAATATGTAAAGAATTTTTTTAAAACATAAAATCAAATGAATGCAAACATTTTTTGCTGCTAGTATTTGCGGAATAAAAATTCGTAGCAGTAGCCTTTGCAATTTAAAGAGATGGCGCGCTTTTACGTTTGAACGCAGAGTACATTTATGAAATGACATTTTATCCTTGCATCAGATTCAAATTGTATAATGTAATTTTTCTGAAGTTGAGTTGAAAATCGAATAAAAACTGAAATTCATTAATTTTGCAAAATTTCGCAAAGCCTAATTGTGAAAGTAATGTAGGAGTTTAATTATTGTTTTAATATAATGCTGAGTGAGTTTGGCGATCTAAACCGACTTTCCACAAGAAATTTCTCGAGCTTATTTTGTGAACAACATGGCGACTTTCAATAGGTACTTGATTACGTAATGCACTGATGATTTCAAATTCTTGAGACATTTAATCAATGGTATCGAATTAAAATTTGTGAGAAAATAAATAGCTAAATCGTGAGGAATGCGTTGGAATTTACTGAAATACGAAGGAAGATTTCTTTAAGATGTAATTAGAAGTTGTTGAGTAAAATTTGTAAGTAAAATTTGATTCCTTCGAAATTATTCATTTTAGGTCTATCTGCAAGAACAAAAGCGGTCGATAGTTTTTGCGTTTCGCCACCCTCTTAAACAAGTTGATTTTAAAGTTAGCGGGAACAATTTTATCTATCCCACTCAGGTGACCCCTTGACCATAAAATTGTTTGCTCACGTTAACCATGATTAGTTGGAGTTTGGTATTAACTCAAACATGTTCTAAAATAATTTGCTTATATTTTCTTAACGATTGTTTTTGTATAAGCTCGCCATAACGTGTCAATTATTGTTCCATAAGTGGGACTAAAATTGTGCGTTTGTTGTGAGTGAATTTTAAATATTTGGTGACTTAAAACTCTTTTGAAAAATATCAAAATATTTGGAATTGTAAGAAGTAATGGCAGTGACTACTATTGTAAAAATGACGGAGACTTTACATTGAAATACTTCTTTACATAAGATTTAATACATTAGTAAAGAATTAAAAATACAAGTACTTGTTAGTTAGACAAATGTTAGAGATGGTATAAATATAAAATACCAAGTTGTAGGACGGACAATTAAGGTGAAGTAAAAAGCTTAAGTTTGTAATAACGTTGAATAATGACGATGTTGTTTTACGGGAAAAAAACACCGTGCTGTAAGGTATTTCAATATTTAAAGGATAGCTACCGCTATTTGCGTACCGCCAATTGCGCGGTGGTTTAAAAATCATTCATTATTTTAAATCCAAATAGATTTAATGAGCTTGTTCAAGCAGATATTAGCATATTTTTTGGGATTTAGCGTGACTATTACTAGTATTAACTGTGTATTTGAAATTCAGCTATAATTTTACCGAAACGACAAATTTATTGTTTGCTACAGTGATGCACGATTCTTAACAAGGACTTTTAACCGATATATCTCACTCGGAGCCGGCGTCTGTGGCATTTATTATCGAATTTGAGTTTTAATTTAAAAGTGTGAATTTTGAACCAATATTTCAGATACTTTACAACTTACTACAACCATGATCGTCTAGTGCAAATGTGTCGCGTAACAACATCAACCTATTCGCATTAGTGAATTAAGTACAGATTAAGATCAAATTAATTTCACTTAATCACGTAATAATATGCTACCCGCATACGTATACAAGTACGTAGATTTGTCGTCGATTTCTATAAACTACTGAGTGTGATGGTACAATCTTTTCATTTAACTTCTAAGTTTATTTCATAATCTCATTATAAGCTGTCAAAAAATGTTTTATAATACTTGAGCAAATCCCTTTGATTGCCCTATTGTCCAGGTTGGTCAAGTTATTAATGTTAAATCGACACCTGTTAGGGACTTTTAGTTTTGTACGGCCCATAATCTTACTAATTATCCAAATGGGTTAAATGGTTTACGTTGACATTTTTGTTTTCCAGAAAGCTCAGCTGTACTTGTGACACGCTAAATTTATAATTTACCTACGCGATTACTTTGTCTCTTTAG
Source organism: Vesta saturnalis (assembly GCA_036346205.1). NCBI lineage: Eukaryota > Metazoa > Arthropoda > Insecta > Coleoptera > Lampyridae > Vesta > Vesta saturnalis. The sequence goes on along the minus strand of JARFJB010002485.1, from coordinate 408,016 downwards.
CTACTTCACATTTTGGTATTTGTGATGCATTTGTTTAGAACCGTCGCATAAATCCTAATTTGCACACAATAGTCATTCATAAAAGGTGAAAAGTTGACAAAAATTTATCTTGCTAGGACCAGTAAGAGTAGTCAGTTGTCTAACACAGAAAGCATATTGGGCGAAGGATAAGGTTGCGTTTGTGATTTATGTTCAATATTGCACCGCCATGGTTATAAGTGATTTTTTAAATAAAGATTTTACTAATAGGTAAACTAGACATTTTGACAAACGAATTTTAGTTACCTTCGTCTTAGTGTGCCGGGATTATCATCTACGGTTAAATCAAGAAATGTATTTTTTCTGCTCCTATAAACGTAACACACCAATAACGAAAATCTCTACTATAAGTGTATATATATATATATATATATATATATATATATATATATATATATATATATATATACATATATATATATAATATACATATACATATACATATACATATACATATACATATACATATACATATACTATAATATACATATATATATATATATATATATATATATATATATATATAGCCTTCTGACCTCCGTTAGTAGAAGTAGGTCAAGGTTACGAACGTTATACTGGCCATATATCGTTGCCGTGTCTCAAGGTCACTGTTGCAGGTCATGGGGTTTCAAAGTCGTTCGAAGTTCATTAGTCTCTGCTTCAAGGTCATGCGACGTCCCCAGGTCATGTGGCGTCGCCAGGTCATGCGGCGTCGCTAGTTCATTGACCTTTTATGTGCTCGCATATTCTTCAAGGTTACGAGCGTTGTTTGGGTTCACAGAGATAATAGGAGGATACTCTTTAAGGTTACGTATAGTATAGGGGTCTATTTTCTCGTTTTCAAGGTCAAGGTCATTACGTACACACATTTCCTGCATATTACTGAAGGTTATTCGTGAAAGCACATGTTCCCCGCGTCAAGCTCAATGATGGGGCAGGTGGTAAAATCTACGTCTCCTTAACTTATATCAAAAAGAACACCATATTCACAATACTTAAAGTCTTTATTTTTTAATTATACAATACGGTTCCTTAAATCCAATACATATAATTGCGTTTTGACACACTTATAACAATATTTGCCAGCAATAAATTTTTTTCAGAATCGACCTACGACCTGATGCCCCTGCTATGGCCTGGTGTTATGACTTCCTTGGCGTTGATGCTACTGCCCTACTAATTTCTATTTTTAGATTTGACCTTGACTGACTTCAAAGTGGTCCTGACCTCTTTGACCTTGATGCTGCTGCCCTTTGACCTTGACTAACTTCAGAGTGGTACAGACTTCTTTGACCATAATACTGCTGTCCTTTAACCTTAACTAACTTCAGAGTGGTCCATAATCGGTCTACTGACATTGAAAATCGATTTCTAGGAACATGACCATGACTCGGGCAATTATAAGCTTGATCAACAACATGCAGCGTCCAATCAGCTGGGAAACGGCTACCTGTGTTGCGAAACAGCTATCTGTTTTGGAGAACGGCTATCTGTATTTGGGAAACAACTATCCGTATTTGGGAAACGGAACCAGTTTTTGGGAAAATTACCTCATCCTGACACAAGCCAGAAACCATTGACCTACTTTTAAACACGTCACCTTAACTCGAGTAAATTGCTTCGTGGCCATAAAAATTTCACCTTGAAAATTTCAACCAATAATTGCATGCTTGAGAGCCACGTGAGGTCATTGATTAGGAATGCTACTAACTCTGACTTGAACATTTCCCGGCATATAGCCTCAACCATGAATTGTTTTGTGACCTGACCCTGAAAAGTAGAATCCTCGCACCTTGAAAAGTCTATTTGAGTACCCCATGCAGGTGATTTATAGGAATTACGACCCTGACCCGACCAGAATTGTTTGAACAATGGATCGCTTTTGTTCTTGAAAATTGATTTCTAAAAGGTGTGACCTTGAAGAATATGCAGGAAAGGTGTACGTGACTTTGACCTAATACACTAGCGGGTTTACCTCAATAAATTAATAAGTAGATCACTGTACGTGACCTTGAAGAATATATGCAGGCAATGTGTGTACGCAATAGCCTTGAAAACGAGAAATTGGATCCTAAAGTATTCGCAACCTTGAAGAGCATCCTCCTATATACCTTTACCGGCCATGTATTGGGATACCCCTACAGGTTGATTTTTTAGGACTTATGACCTTGACAATTGGTACCAATATATTTTAGCCATTGACCTAGATAACAATCTATTTGATAGCTCTGCAGGTGATTTCTAGGAATTATGACTCTGACTCAGACAATAATGGTTTGAACCATGGAACGCCTTTGTTCCTGAAAATTTATTTCTTATAGGTGTGACCTTGAAATGGTGGGGAAACCTGTGTTGCGAAACCGCTATTTGTTTTTGGGAATCGGTTATCTGCATTTGGCAAACGGATCCGGTTCTTTGGAAAACTATCTCATCCTGGTGGTTTAGGATAGTGGTATTATGAATCCACGTACTGTAAGCATAATCTTTTTATTACAATTTAGCAAATACAAGGACTTTGAATCACCTTTGACTTTGAAAATAAAGGTTGTAAAATGTCCTACGCAAAGTCAGGAGCTTATTTTTGACCTGAACCACTTGACTGAACAGAGGTCAATAAGCTTTTCGGGGGGGGGCCTTGAAACCGTTGGCCTTGAAATGGTTAATGAACTTTGATCTACTAGCATAGATGACAATCTGTAATACGACACGCTTGCAGGTGACGTTGAGAAGAATTGTAATAACTAAATTAACAACTTGGCTCAGCCAAAAATTGTCCGAAACAGGTAGCTGTTTCCCTAAACAGATAGTTGTTTACATTAAACAGGTAGGTGTTCCCCGAACAGATAGCTGTTTCCCTGAACAGATAGCTGTTTCCCTGAACAGATAGCTCCGATCTTATCCGATACTCTCGTGACCTTGAAGAGTATCCAAGAATCCCACGCTCCTACAATGAGCTTAAAATATCTATTTAATACTCCTGACCTTGAGATATGTAATAAATGAATTGCTTGGTGACCTTGAACACTGTAGAGTAGCTCACCTTTGGTCTACGTAAAGCCCAGACATATGAGTTATGCAATTTGAGGCACCTACTTTAGAGGTCAATGAACTAATTACGTGACCTTGAGCATTTCCCGCCATGTGGCCTTGAAATTTCCCGCCGAATTAACCCATGACTTGCTGCCCTTGAATGTCACACATGACCTTGACTCGGCCAAATTCCGAGAATTGATTGGTGACCTTGAGCATATTCTGGCCTTGAAGACTTTGACGCAGAGAACGTGACCTTGAAAACCATTAAATTCGACGTAGGGAAGACCTTGAGGAATATATGTAGGCAGCGTGTGCAGTGGTCCCTTTGAAAACTTTAAAATAGGTAAAGTGACCGTGTACTTGGACGCAGGTAATGTGATCACCTTGAAACCTTCTACGTGGACAATCAGTACGAGAGCTTCAATGACCTTGAAAAACAAATCTAGTAACTTTTCTAGTGACTTTTTCAAATCTAGTTACTTCAATGACCTTGAGGAATATACTTAGATGCATGAAACGTGTGACCTTCAAGGCGTGTACGTGCAGGGTTGACCTTCAAGGAGATGCCAGAACCCCTATGCAGGGAACGTGTGACCTTGATGCGGGAAACATGTGCGGGCAGGAATGACCTTGGGTATAACGTTCGTAACCTTGACCTACTTCCACGAACGGAGGTCAGAAGGCTATATATATATATATATATATATATATATATATATATATATATATATATATATATATATATACAGGGTGGGCGAGTTTGCATTACACAGCCGCTAACTTCGTAAATTTTAAGTTATTTACATTTGATAATAAGTACTTTTAAGTAATTTTTTGCGCTCTTTCCAACTCTCTGATAAAAAACATCTCATTACAAAAAGCAAAAGAGCACCCACGTGTAGAGTGACTTTTTTTAATTTTATTTTGTACATAGAAACCCTATAAAATTCTGAATATGACACCATTTTTATTTTGATTTTAAAGTGATAAATTAGAAACAATAAAAGAAATTGTCGTAGTAGGCCATGCATTGCACAATTGAAACACAAAATCATTTATTTAAGAAATGAAAACGTATAGCAAAAATAAATAATATCACTAATAACAAACAAATTGTTCACATTAAAGAAAATAAAGAAATATAGTACTGTTAGATCAGGTGATCTAGGTGGTCATAAATGGGGTCCTCTGTTTCCAAACCATCTATCCCCGTATTCTCTATTCAAAAAGCTTGTCACATTTTGTGCATTATGGGAAGGCGCGGCGTCGTGCTGAAACCATATTTGAATCAGAAGATGTAGGGATAATGTCTAAGTAATCTTGAAGTTCGTTTTGAAGAAAATGTAAGTAATTATGTTGATTAAGTGTTTCATTATAAAAATATAATCATAATAAATCACCAACTACACCTATCCACACGTTTTTAGAAAAATGAACTTGATTTCTGGTGCCGTAAACTCTTTCAGGATTCACATCATCCCAAAAATGGGTATTATGTTTATTTAAAGCACCATTGCGATGAAACTTGGACTCATCTGTCCACAAAATAAAAGGCAAATACTGTCTCCCTTCACGTAACACCCAATTGTAACAGTTAATTCGATTTTGGAAATAATCTGGTTGTCGATTTTGAACAAGTTGTGACTTAAAGGGATTAATTTTATTTGTTTTTAACGTTTTCCGTATTTTGTATCTTGAAATTTGTAGTTTCCGAGTTGCATCTCGTGTAGAAGAGGTGGGAAAAGCTGTAAGCTAACATATTTATTTGGTCTTCATCATTGTTATCTGCATTTCTTGTTCTTAAATTACTTGGTTTTATAAAACTCCCAAATCTTGCTAATGAGGTGTGTAAATTTAAAAATGTTCTGTAATGTGGTTGTCTTCTATTGGGATACCGATTTCTGTAAAGATATGAAGCTTGCCGGCAGTTATCATTTGATAAATAAAAACAGAGTAGCATATCTGTTTTTTCTAAATATGTAAATGCCATTTTTTGATACTTTATTAATTAATTAGGACTAACAAAACTAACTAATTTCTCCCAATTTTGACATCCGATTAGTATTTGTCTTAAGTCTTTTATTTTCAACCGAAGCAAACGAGATAGTCAGAAAATATGTGAACTGAAAGAATTTTATCTCTAGAAACCGATTTTGTTGTAGTATAAAAAAAGGAATTAGGTAAAATTTGTGTCTTTAATTTGATGGGTGAATTCATAGTTCATGTACTTATTGCCGTTCATAAGAACGTTTTGTTTGATCTGAATTATCAAACATAAATTTGATTAGTACTTTTTAGCATACATATAGCTGGCCAAATTTCGATGTTTTAACAGGGAATCTCGTGAACTATAGTTCGTATGAAAAAATGAACCTCGCCTCTTCGATCTATTTTTTTTTTAAGGAAAACAATGGTGCATTTCAAATTTGTCTAACGTCTTTTTTATCGAGTTATAGTCAAAAATTCAAATTTTCGAGTTTTCATTTTATGGCCACAAAAAAAATAATTTCTACATTTTACAGGCACTTTTTTGATAAGTATGCGGTGGTGTAGTAAATTCTTTAAAAATATTCTTGAAATTCGTGTTATAACATAAAGTTGTATTTCTTATATGGAACGTGTAGTATCCCAAAACAACTATTTTTTGCTAAAAAGCAGTAAAAAAGAATAAATTGACCCCATATGATGTATATCGCCGGAATCGGAAAAAAATTAGTAATTTTTTGTTGCCATAACCAACTACACGTTGTAGATAAAAATACAATTTTATGCTATAACACGAATTCCAAGAATATTTAAAGAATTGACTACACCACTGCATTCTTATCAAAAAAGTGCCTGAAGAACGTATAAACTATTTTTTCTATTTTCATAATTAAACGAGATATGGCCATAAAATGAAAACTCAAAAATATGAATTTTTGGCCATTACTCGAAAACAAAAGACGTTAGCCAAGTTTGAAATGCACCATTGAGTTTTTCTTAAAAAAAGAGATGAGGGATGCGAGGTTTTTTTTCATACGAACTATAATTTACAAGATTCCCGATTAAAACATAAAAATTTGGCTACCCTGTACGCATACTAAACAGGGCTAATCAAGTTTATGTTTGATAATTCAGGATTGTTGGCGATTTCAGTTTGGATTGAGTGATTTGATCGTCTAAGTGAAGGTAAATTAAATCTTAATTCAGAAACTTAGAATTTCAATTTTTGTAGTGACTAGATTTGTTTGTGAATCGGCGTTTTATTTATTTTTGGAAAAGCCGTAAACTGAGAGCTACACTTTGGTGTTTTTAAATATTACGTTTCAGATTGAACCTAAGGAGATAGCTGCCGAAGTGAATGACCCGTAAGAGGCTGCAAACACGTAGGTTCCCGTATTTTTCCCTGTTTTCTACCAGTGCATCATCTTTTGTTAGCGTACTTTTACCCGATTTAAGACAGGGTGACGCCCAGAATACTGGCCCATTTCACTTACTCTGTTCGGTATTCTAATGCCGGTTGAACCTGTTACAAATTCTAAAAGTATAACATTAACTTTAAAACAAGAAGACTATATGAAAGTATACCCTTGGATAATTTTCTCTCTCTCATTACTATGCCAATTACACATCTTTTTATTCTATTTATGTTACAAGGAATCAATTTTCATACCTAAATGTAAAATCAACATGTAAGCCACATTAATGAAAATTACTGTTTTGACTTTTTCCTTTATATTTAAAATAATGTGAGACCAATTAACTCAATTTACTTGTAACTTAAATATGAAATAAAATTAAGAGCTTTAAGTACGAAAGCGTAAATTAAATTACTGGAAACATATTATGTAACTGAGAAAAATTATACAGGGTTAGTTAAAAGTATGGAGACGGTGATTTACTGTCGTTAATATTCATTTTAGGAAATTATGTTCAATACAAAAGTTTGTTATGAAATTATTATCTACACTTGAGAATACTTGAATTATTTTTTCTTCAATTGTTTTTAAGTTACGACGTCATCGAAATTTTTGTGAAATGACAACCTATATTTCTCATTATTGATTTCGATAGTACATTCTATTCTCTTTTCAACGGTATACAATTTTCAATATGTTACATTTGAAAAAATTGAGAAAAAGTGCCTTAATGTTCAAATATTAAAGATCCATTAAATTAGCAGAATTAATTAAGACGGTAACTTTATTGCAATAAACTTTATTTGCAATAAACTTATCAGTCACAATCTTATCATTAAAACAAATTAATAACTAATTAAATTAAAGTAAGTGTTCAAATTGTTCTCCATTTCTAATTTGACAATGACTCAATCGATTTACAAAACCCTGAATAGAATTTTGTAAAAATTCTCGAATTTCTTCTATCGTTCTGGTAATTCGGACTTTTAAATCTTCGACATCGTTGGGCTTATCTTTGTAAACCCTGTTTTTACGTATCCCCAAAGAAAAAAATCTAAAGGGCTTAAATCAGGCGAACGAGCTAGCCATTCAATACTTCCTCGTCTCCCAATTCATCTGTTTGGAAAGACGTTATCCAAATATTGACGAACATTTACACCATAATGTGGTGGGGCGCCATCTTGCTGAAACCAGATACTGTTATTGGGAAGGTGTTCATTGTTTTCATCTGGATACAGCATAGCACAAGCAGGTATAATTTCATTTTGCAATAACTGCAAATACAGAGCCGAAGTTATTGATGAAAAAGGGACCGATAATATGACCCCTAGAATGCCAACCCAAACATTAACCTTTTGGGGTACTGCGTATGGTGCTCCATAAACCAAAAAGGATTTTCCGATGACCAATATCTGCAATTATGTCTGTTTACTTCACCGGTAAGACAAATGGTAGCTTCGTCAGAGAAAAGAATATTGTTGACGAAATTTCCATTATTATTGCAAATATTTGACATTTCTTCACAAAATTGTAGTCTCCTATCAAAATCATCTTCCGTCAACTCGTGTAGAAGTTGTACCTAATAAGGTTTATACTTTTCACTTTTTAAAATTGAAACGACCGATGACTGTGAAATATTGTGATTGGCCGCTAATTGATTGGTTGATAAATGGGAATCTTCAGATACGGCCAATAGAACATTCAGTTTTTTATCATCGCTTTTCGCTGTTCTAGGTCTACCACTCTTTTACTCTTTAACACTACCGGTTTGTTCAAAGCGTTTTAAGGTTTTACCAACAACGGATTTAGAAATTGGATTTCTGTTTGGATGCGTGTCATTAAATAAATTACAAGCGTCTTGTAAACTTCTGCGTCTATTTCCATAACCCAGCATCATATATTGCTAATATTAACAGCAACAAATTGCACAATTGAAATATGTCAACTATTTGACATAAACAATAACCACTGATAAAGTTACCTCGCTCGAATTTGTTTATCGCCTCGCTTTTGTCTATCTAGATGAATTCTGATAATTTAATGAATCTTTAATATTTGAACATTAAGGCACTTTTTCTCAATTTTTTTCAAATGTAACATATTGAAAATTGTATACCGTCGAAAAGAGAATAGAATGTACTATCGAAATCAATAATCAGAAATATAGGTTGTCATTTAAAAAAAATATCGATGACGTCGTAACTTAAAAACAATTGAAGAAAAAAATAATTCAAGTATTCTCAAATGTAGATAATAATTTCATAACAAACTTTTGTATTGAACATAATTTCCTAAAATAAATATTAACGACAATAAATCGCCGTCTCCATACTTTTAACTAACCCTGTATAATAAAATGTACACTATTTGGTCTAGATATGCAAATATTTTGTGCCAGTGCACATTGTCCAGATATTAAGACTTCCAAGAAGCAGTTTTATTTAAGATTACTTTCCTATTTATTTAATCACCTGTAAATTTACAAAACATCAAAAAGCGGTGTAAACGTACTTATTTTACTTAACCCTTTAAGGACGGTATTATTTTTGGCTATTTTACGAGCCAGGCGGTGAAAATTACAGAACTCGGCAGAGGGTAGACGGATATATCCGTCACACTAACAATTCGTTGAAATTGTTCTAATTTCACTCCCAGCTTACAAATTATAGAAAGATTATGTAAATATATTGCTTATTATAAACAAAACATTATTTTAGACAAGTGGTAACTGAAATATTATCAAACTAAATTAAATGTCAACCATACTTAAAAATCTAATACATATTACGTATTTTATAAACCCTAAAAATTGGCCACGGAATGATAGATTTTGAAGCATGGAGAGATGCATAAACCAACATCACATTCATTTCACGTGTATCTTGACTCTTTTCTTTTCTCTGGCCCTTTTTGTTTGGAAGCAAACTATACCCCTCCTCAAAGTGTTCTGGCTCTTAGGTGTAGCAGGTACCAAGGCTGGAAAGTGCCTTCCTGTTAGCCTGATAACATCCAAGTCTCGAATCCGAGGTTGAAAAACCTTTCTGGTAACAGAATATCTACAAATTAAAAAGGTATGTATAAAAGAAGTAATTGCTATTAGAAACCAAACCTATCAAAAATTTGACGGATAAGATTCAATTGAAACTTAGCAAGAGGAATTTTCGTACTGGTTTTGGTTAAAAACATTGCATGGGCATTGATTATGCAAATATCTAGAACGTAATAACACAGTTTCTTATACCATTTGGTACTTTTACGCATGCACTCGATATTGCTTATCACCATGTCGGAACTATCTACGGATCCCATTCTCTCGTTGTAATGTACCACGCATCAGGGATTTTTGATAGGTTCTTTAGTGACTGTGTCCAGTCTGTCGAGAGTAATTATAATATTTTCATGCATGGTGGTAATCATTGTAAAATCTCTGGCATATGCTTCCTGTTTGGTCGGACAGTGCCACATGAATAAGTCTTATCTTCATAAGGATGTGTCGAAAGTATTGGGCTACTATAATAATTGTTTGTAAATAGACAGTGTCCTTTATTAAGATATGGGTCCATCAAAGTAGAGACAACTGAGTCTGGAGATGTCAACCCTGTCACTGCTTTTAGTTGGATATTGGTTTCATCACCAATATAAACTACATAGTCTAAAACAATTCCTGTTTCACAATCACACAACACATACAACTTTATTCCGAAACGATGTCGCTTGGTCTTGATATAGTGCTTGAAACTAAGGCGTGCTTTGAAAAGGATCATACTTTTGTGGATAACCAGATTTTGGAATGGGCGAAACTGTGTTCTAACTCTTAATTTTATTATTTGCTGAAGTTCTATTATTGGCAAAATGCAAATATCTCTTTATTTGTAAATATCTGTCCCTAGGCATTTGTTGACTGAATATGGGCGAATTTAGCAACTGATCTTTTGACCAATATTCCTTTATGTCAAGTTTTTTATTGCGTGAAATCAGCATAGTCAAAGCAATGTATACATACAATTCAGCCAGGTCTATATCTTTCCAATTCACTTTGTTGGTGTGCATATCGGTTAGTTTCTCCCATTATATGTTTAGTCAAATCCTCAGTAAATACATTTAAATAATAATCAATTTCAAATGAACTTTCATCTAAAACATATCCCTGCATTCCAATTTCATTATTATCAAATGGATATAATTTGCGCTAAAATTCTTCATTTGTCCATGTAGCGTTTATTTCGCTGTGACCTTTTTCGTAAACAACTGGTAAATAAAATATTTTCAATAAACTTTTTCATCACCAATCACATTTAAAATGTATGCCACTTCATTGGGATCTAATCCACAATAATCAGTTGTAGCTATTTTTTAGTCTAGACGTGCCGGCATCGGCAGCGTGTTCTTTAGACGACAACCTATACTAATTTTAAACGTATGTGCACCCGACGAATGACGAGTAAAACCGACACTGCCGGAAATAACTGGCACTCGGCTGATGGTACTGTTTTTATGTATCGGCTGAATTCGTCAACGTGCTTCGGGCAACATCAATTTTAGGAGAGTGTCGGAAATACACGATAACCGTCCAATAGTCATAGTAGATGTTATGTCGGATATATCCGACAGCCGTCTGTGTGCAAAATTGTGTATTGTCCGTTAAACCCGGCAACCGTCCTTAAAGGGTTAAAAGCGTAAATGGATGTGTGTAAAACACTCAAAGGACATAGTAGATGTACAACATAAGGCAAAATTGCATATAAAGAACATTGTAAGCTTCCATTACAAAAGTATTATGACTAGAGAGCGGATTTTATGCAAACTGCATATTGCTTATATTTTATAGTACCACTCACGCGTTTCGGTTTTTATACGAATCGCATTAATTATAATTATTTGGCACTAATTAGTTTTTTTGCATATTTTGCATATTTGGTCAAATACTGCATATTTGGCCAAATACTGCATATTTTGATGTTTTACGCATATTTTGCACTTTTTTTGCATAATTTAACATTATTTCTTCAATTTTTGCGTTGCAAGTCAGGTTATGAAATATTTTTGGGACTCTTCTTCAAAGCTAGAAATTTTTATATCCTTTTAAAATAACTATCTTTAAAAGGTGGTGTCTAATATCGGCAGGTAGTTGTTTAGTTTTAATTATTGTCTGAGTTGACAACTATCCTAAATCCTAATACTTCCGGATTGCAAAGAGGTAATACACGGTTTTTTGTTGAGTGCTTCTTAAATTTTTGTATGGAAAGAGTTGATGAGTAAAATATACATAGTTAATCCCTAACATCCAAATGACCTTGCTTAGTGGAAAACCCCTATTTTAAAATAAGGAATAATATTGCCCATTCCTTTATAAAACGTGCAAGTGAACAGTAGTGCAGACTGCAGAATTTAGTTTTCGAATTATATTTAACATGCCAAAAGTAAAGAATAATTTAGTTCCAGTATGGATAAAAAATGTCCCTGCACTCCAAATGGACGGTAAAAAGATGTTTTGTACAGCATGTGGAAAAGCGGTAAGTGACAATTCAGAATACTGTTTTAAAATATTTCTAAACACTGACAACAATGAAAGAGGCCTTTAGTGAATACAGAGCAGGTATTAGTTTTCTATTCAAACGTTGTATTTAAATGCATCGTTTTATAAGATAACGCGGGAAATATTTAAAATACAACGATGAAACCTAATCGATTATGTTTTGATTTATTTTTCAATTGGGAATATTGGTTTAGATCGCATGCGAACGAAAATCCCAAATTACGCAACACATTGAGACCACTCTGCATAAGGGAAAATTAGAAACACAGAAGAAAACCAAGCTCTCTCAAACATTTCTGCGAGAATCTTTACGTGGTGAAACATCCAAAAGAAACAACCAAGAAAAATTCAATTTTGAATTATGCAGTGCTCTAGTTAAGGCTAACATTCCCTTAAAAAAGCTTCAAAACCATACTTTTAGATCTTTTTTAGAAAAAATTAGTAACAAGCAAGTGCCAGATGAAAGCACAAATTATGTTAATGGGGTATATCTTGAAACCATACTACATATAAAAGAAATTGTTAAAAATAAATATATTTATTTTATAGTATATGAAACTACAGATTGTCGTGGACGTTATGTTGCAAATTTAATGTTAGGTTATTCAAGCGAAGAACAACCTGCCAAATCATATTTGATTTGTTGTAAAGTACTTGATAAAACCAATAATGCAACAATAGTTAGATTTGTAAATGAGACTTTCATGCAGTTTTTTGTTTCCGATATTGTTCCAACAGATAAAATTGTTTTGATGCTTTCTGATGCCTCGCCATATATGGTAATGGCTGGCCAACAATTGAAGGTATTATATGAAAATTTAATTCACGTAACATGTTTGGCTCATGATATAAATAGAGTAACCGAAACAATTCGAAATGAATTTCCTTTAGTAAATAGTTTAATAAGTAGCGTAAAGAAAGTGTTTGTAAAGGCACCGACACGAGTACAGTTATACAGAGAAAAACTACCTATCATTTCTCTACCACCAGAACCTGTAATTACGCGTTGGGGAACGTGGATAAATGCTGCTCTTTTTATGCAGAAAATTTGGAAAAAATTAAGGAATTAATTTTAGATTTGTCTGATAATTCAAGTGCTTGTATCAATAAAGCGCAATCGGTTTTAAAGAAATCAGAACTGCGCAATCAATTAGCATTTATAAAAGCACATTATTATTTTGTAAGCGGGACTATTTGTAAATTGGAAACGGAAGCATGCCACTTAACGCATCGATAGAACTAGTAAATAATATTCAAAAATTAATTTATACCGCCCAGGAAATACTGGCAAAATTATTTCAAATAAATTTAAAAAAATTTTACAAAAAAATAGTGGTTATCAGCTGTTAACTAAAATTAACAAAATTTTGACTCTGGGCGAAAATCGGGAAGATCTGGATGTACAATTAGATTTGTCCATATTAACCGCATTAAAAAAATGCACCTATAACGTCTGTAGACGTGGAAAGAAGTTTTTTCACCTATAAATATATACTTTCTGATATTTTCTACCAGAAAATATAGAAAAGCACATAATTATAAATTGTTTTGCAAATCAACGCAATGAAGCATAGAAGTATTAAGTAAAAAATAATTTAAAATTTATAATACCATATGAACACAAATTATTTAGATAAGGGGTGGCCACGCTAAACAGAATCACTGTCTTTGATAGGTTCAGCTTGTTGTTGGTTCTACATGCCAATTAAATGTCCGTTTTGATTTCAATCAATCATGCAACGTACGTTCAGAATTCCAAAGCTAAATAATTTTTGTTCATATGGTAAGTATATTATATTATTATTAACACGTATTATGTTAATTATGTATTATTCTTTAACTAATAGCTTCAATTTTTTATGTAAATACTTTCTTGTAAAAGTTTTTTGCATATTATGTATTAAATTTTTTTTTATTAAAGATGTCAAAATCACATTTTTTATTAGTAGTTTATTTTGCATATTTTCTGCATATTTTACAATTTTTAAGTGCATATATATGCACATATTTTGGCATTTTATAATGCATAAAATCCGCTCTCTACAGTGAATAATAACGTAATAAACATCAAGTCACTTAATGAAACAATTTAAGAACATAACAGAACCTACCCTATTATTGTAAACAAAGAACTAATTTAGTGTGAAATCATTTTTCCTTAGAAAAACGACTCAATCAATTAATGAAACCGCATTTTTAATTTTTGCTAAAAATAGATGCATATTCAGTATAAAACGAAAAAAATTATATTATTTCACACAATAAAAACTTTCCAGGTTCTTGAATTTCCTAACTAAAAATGTTTGATAGTGTGTTGGTTTTTATAATTTTCATTAAAATTCTTGTCGTAGAGGTCCACGTTTTCTGGACATCTGCTGCTTTATAATATGTGATTACAAATAAAAATAAATTGTTGTATACGGAAACTTGACTACCAAGCAATTTGGTTTTATTCTGCTTTTTTATTTGTTCTAAGTGTTCCATCTTCGTTACATCTCAAACTAAATTGGTATATTGAAAGAAGGTGCACTGTATGAAATTAGAACTTGTAATTAACCATATATCAACAACATAGTTAATTATTATCATCTTCGTTAACAAAACAGTGAGATTAATAATACAAAGCAAGAGATTTAATATTTTGTTGCCATTTACTGATAGACATGTTAATAATTTTAAAAAAATCTGATGTGGCCAGCACACAACTCTCTTATCAATGTGTCATTTACATTAGGAAAGACTATAACAAGCACAAAATTTAGTCAGTCGCGATTGGCTATCTTTAACTTATAGTTATACATAACGATTAACGTCACGTGTAAGTATTATCTCTTAAAATTACTCTTGTCATCATCTGTAATATTAAATTCTAGTTTGGTCTCGAAGAAGATATGAAAATATATCGAAAGCTTGACCATAAACAAAGAGTTTGCGTTTTATTTGTATCGGGGTAAATTCACTGCAACCCCACTTCCTATAAAAAAAATTGTTTTCATGTTTTGTTTAATATATACACTCAAAATTAAAACTTATATATATATATATATATATATATATATATATATATATATATATATATATATATATATATATATATATATATATATATATATATATATATATATATATATAAGAAATTGTCAATTTCAATTTCTGTAATTGTCAAATAAATTCTTGACAAAGGAACAAAGGACGTTCCCGAAACGTTGAATTAATTGTACGTTTATTTACACAAGTTTTAAAGAAAAATGTCTTATTTAAACATTAATACTTGAAATCTAAATAGAAATATATATATATATATATATATATATATATATATATATATATATATATATATATATATATATATATATATATATATATACGGTCCAATAAGTTGTCCTTGATAAATAACCACCCACATATTAAAGCTAAACCTCCCTTGATTCGTTTCCTCCAAAGTAACATGAGGCAAATTTTTTATATTCGTGCGTTCTTTCAATGAACTATTTACAAAAACACATCTTATTTTATAATTTTTTTAAATGCGCATAATATTAGATCTGGGTATCCTGTCTCTGTTTCTAACTTTCTTGTTAACGTTTTATCACTGTCTTTTATAGTGCCTAGTACTGTAATTTCTTTTCGTTCATTTTCATCTTAAGCTTCCTGATTAATATTGTAATTTGCTTTAGGTTTAGTGAAAGAACCATAGTTTCTTAAATTTTGTTGTAGCTTACCGAATGTATTGCTAAACGGTCGCCGTCGTTCAGGGTATCTGTTAAAATACAGATTACCTGCGGCTTGAGAGTTTCCATTACTTTCAATGTAACCTTCCAGCATGTCGTACTTTTTATAGTTTTCGTACATTTTTAAAAACAAAATGAAGCAATTATTATCAAAATGAAAAACAACTTGCACAATAACTTATTAACAAACATAACACTTTTCTTGCTTTAAAAACTTTTTTTACAGAATTATACCACATTAAAATAAATATTTATAAACTAAAAGCTTTCAAAAAACAAAAGAAAGAAACGTCATGAAAATAGTTGCTTGCTAAATACTGTTCCCAGTAAGTAAACATTAATGTTATTTAAACACATGTTTCTATTCATTTTTTTTCACATTCGTTTTACGGTTACTATTTAGATTTAGATCACTATTAATTATTTACTTTGTTATGTCATTTATAAAACTAGTTTGTTTTATTCACATAGGTTTTCTATCACGTTCGTTGTTTTTGTTTGTTATTTCAACTTAAAAATATTTGTAGCTAATAAAAACTTCCAGATAACTAAGAAATTGTTGTTTAAATCATGCTGCCATTTTTTTTAGCCATGGAAACCTAGATGTCTGCAAGCAAAATATTTTAACGTATAAAACGCAATGGTCCAAATAATATTTAAAATAAATATAAGAAGTGATACATCAAAATTTAGGAAATGTTACGCTCTTTTCAAAACACCCAAATTTTCTGGGTGATCGGTATGAAAAAAGTGCTCTAAGAAAGATTTTGTCAAGCTCAATTATCTCTAATAATAAACAAGTTATGAGGCATTAAAGAAATCGACTAAATTCGAGAAACGCCCCCTAGCGGCCAAATGATTAGACATAGCTGAATTCTGTTTACACAAGCGATTTTGTTATTAAATTTGAGTTCCAGACACCTAGGTCTATTTTTTCTATCTATATAAAGGGTGTCTCCATAAGAAAGTGTCGAATTTGGACCAACGGATACATCCTGTACTATAATATTTTAACAAAGATATCAATATTTAAGGAAAAGTGTCCAGTTAGGATTATTACTTTGAAAGATCAGACAATTTATTACTGCAGCGTGGGAATGAAGTACGCAAGTTCGCAAACATCAATTTATTTGACCTAAGCGCAATTTATAGGCACAAATAAGAAGAGTTTATATAAGATAATAAGATATAATATAATATAATAATAATAATAATAATAATAATAATAATTATTATTATTATTATTATTATTATAATTATAATAATAATAATAATAATAATAATAATAATAATAATAATAATACCTAGGTCCGAAAACAAAAAAAGAAGAAGGTGGGCTGGCCTAAAGGCGTCCCTCGGAAAAAGAAAGAGGACACGCCATCAAACAGATTAGGGAAGAGCTTATCCTAATAACAGTCTAGTCATAAATCTGTGATAATTTAAAACTGTGATAATCTAAATCTGTGATATTTTCTTATACTGTTTTAGTCTTACTCCAATATTTCTTTTATGTCATTTGTCTCTTTACTGTTAGTAGCTTAGTCATAAAAATTTTATTTATTATATATTTAATTAATTATGGACAACATCATTCAATTAAATATTAACGGATGCAGGAGTCACCTTGCTGAACTTAATTTATTAATATGTAAAGAGAACCCCTTTTGTATCTGTCTACAAGAAACAAGGTTCAAACCACACGAACAGTTCCTTTTGAAAGGTTTCAAAATATACCGAAATGATGTAGATCCCGGACTTCGTGCTCACGGAGGAACAGCTATTCTGATTAAAACTGAAATTTCTCACTCTCTAATCACTCTAACCACGAATTTACAAGCAGTTGCAATTAAACTCAACTTTCCTATTAGGATTTCAATCTGTTGTATTTATCTACCGAATTCAGAATGGAACAAAGATCAAATCACTGAACTAATCAACCAGCTGCCTCATCCGTTTCTAATAGTGGGCGACTTTAACGCTCATAACCCTATTTGGGGATCAAGATCTTTAGATCCAAGAGGTAGAGTTTTGGAGGAAATCCTCGATGAAGCAAACCTAATGTTATTAAACACTGGCGAAAGCACGTATTTTAACGCCAGAAGCAACAGCTTCTCGGCACTCGATCTGTCGCTTTGTTCCCCTAGTCTAGCGTTAAGATTTGAATGGAAAGTACTACTTCAAGACATTTTCTCGGATCATGCTCCTATTAAAGTTTCAATCCCAAATTGGAATCCAAACAACTCAATTCCGAAACGGTGGATAATCAAAAAAGCAAAGTGGGACAAATTTATAGAAACCCTTGCCCCTTTTAACACACCGTTAGAAAATGTTGATAATGCTGTGAACGAAATTACCTCAAAGATTATAAGTGCATGTGAAGCTAGCATTCCTAAAACTAGCAGCAAGCACCATAAAAAATGTGTCCCATGGTGGAATGAGGAAATTAAAAACGCCATAAGCAATCGCAAACGTGACCTCAATAAATTCAGAAAAGACCCAATGTAGCTAACGCAATTAACTTTAAAAAACTAAGAGCCATTGCTCGAAGAGTAATTGCGATAGCCAAACAAAAGTCATGGCAAAACTATGTGACAAATATATCTAACCAGACATCTAACGCTGAAATGTGGAGAAAAATAAAATCGATTAGCTCTATACCCCAAACCTACTCAATAAGCAGCATAAAACAAACGATACCACTGTTATAACTCAGAAGACATCGCTGAGAATTTTGCAGACTACCTTCAGTTAAAATTCCAGAATATTCTGATCCAGTAGAAGATGAAACCAACCCACCAAAAACCACTCTGACGAACAACCTAGGTATAATACATCTTTCACAAGACTAGAATTCGACTGCGCGCTTGCAAAGTCTAGAAACTCAGCTCCTGGCGCCGACTCCATACATTATGAAGTTATTAAACATATCCCGGAAGGCGAAAAACTAAAATTCTGCAGATCTAGAACAGAATATGGGAACATGGTAAATTTCCTGAAGAATGGCGAAAAACAATAATAATTCCGTGTCTCAAGAACAACAAAGATCCCCAAGTTATGGACAATTACAGACCAATATGCTTAATCTCCTGTCTCTGCAAACTCTTAGAGAAAATGGTATGTACTCGCCTTACATGGTTTTTAGAACATCATAACTTATTAGAAAACTTCCAAATGGGTCTCAGGCAATTTAAATCCACAACCGACTGTCTAGTGGAGTTAGAAACCGCCATTCTTAATAGTTTCGCCAGAAGAGAGCATGTCTTTGCAGTGTTCTTTGACATTGAAAAAGCTTTCGATCGAACGAACAGAAACGAAATTTTGTTAGAATTAGAACAGATGGATATAAAGGGCAATTTGTTAACTTTTATTAAGAATTTTTTAAAAAACAGAAAATTTCAAGTTCGTGTAAACAACACATTATCCAAAACTCGTACCCAAGCGAATGGAATCACCTCAAGGATCAACTCTCAGTGGTATTCTCTTTGCAATCGCCATGAACAAACTAGTCAAATGCCTCAACCCAGATACCGGTAAAACGATGTATGTTGACGATTTAGTTATATACGTATCAGGCACCATAGCAGCAAATATCAGTCAAAAAATTCAAAACGAAGTAGACAAACTATCTGTATCTGCAAAAAAAATGGGGTTTAAATTTTCCCCGATAAAATCACATTTAGTTCATTTTTGCCGTTTAAGATCCAAGCACGAACATCCACGACTTACAATTGACAACAAGACCATAGAAGTAAGAAATGAAACCCGATTTCTGGGTATCCTATTTGACAACAAGCTTTATTGGAAAAACATATTCATGCAATATCCAACGACATAAAACGGGCAATGAATCTATTAAGGTACATATCACATATATCTTGGGGTGCAGACAAAGAAACGCTTCTTCAACTGTACAAATCGATAATCCTATCAAAGATCACATATGGTGGAGAGGTCCTCTCAAGCGCAAGGAAAACACACATTAACAAATTACAGCAAATACATTGCACAGGATTAAGGTTATGTAACGGAGCTTTCCGGACCTCTCGACTAGAAGATATATGTTTTGAATGTAATATCACACCAATACAACATATATTAGAGTATGTAGTATGCAAATACGCCAATAGAGTGAACGCTCAAACATCCCACCCCTTATTTGATACGCTTTTTAACGCAGAAAATGTTCAACCTTACGTGAATAGACCCACCATAATGCGTCCTGCCGGAAAAAGAACTCGGGAAATAACCAGCAAATTCTCTATTGAGTTTCCACTTGATGCGTATCAACTTGGTGTATGTGAAATACCACCATGGTGCATACCTTCTCCCACCATTCACGTAGCTACTTCTCTAATTAATAAACACCAAGACCGTAAAGAGTTAATAAAAATCAATTTCAATAACACAGTTTCAGAGCATACAGACTATACTGCTATATATACAGACGGATCAAAAACTCAAGAAGGAGTGGGATGTGCCATCTACGTCTCCGACACTGCACAGTTAGTCTCTGCCTAATTATTCTAGTGTGTACACCGCTGAACTGTATGCCATCCTACAGGCATTAGTCTATTGCGATATGACCAATAAACCCAAATTTTTAATCTGTACCGATTCCCTCAGTGCAATACAAGCGATATCCGACACCTTCTCACGTGACCCGCTAGTTCAGAAAATTCTAGAGTCTTGATGGCTAAATGAGAATACAAGAAAATATGTTTCACTTGGTGCCCGTCACACTGCGGAATAATTGGTAACGAACTAGCGGACGGTGCTGCACGCCAAGCAGCAAAAAGGATCTGCACTGATTGTTGGCTAGTTCGTCCAGCTGATATAAAAATCTTTCTAAAAAAACTTATTGAGAAAGAGGCTTTGCAGAATTGGTTGAACAACACACACCTCTCAAAAATTAAAAAGAACTAACTAAATGGATCTTACCAAGCACTATCAATCGAAGAGAGCAAGTGGCGATCACCCGGCTAAGAATAGGCCATACAAATGCCACATCCAAGTATTTATTGTCTGCAGAACCTAAACCAATTTGCCCAGAATGTGAAAGAACGTTGAACATCTCTCATATACTAATCGACTGCCATACACACGACAATATAAGACGCAAACATAATTTACGCAATACACTAGAACAATGTTTAAACAACGATCCCAGCAACGTGAATAGTTGATCAATTTCTTAAAAGACACAAACCTACTAAACAAAATCTGAGAAACTCATAACCAACAATAAAAACCAGAAGAAGCAAATCTTACAAGAACGGTACTAAATTTGTCAATCAACTTTATCAGTAACTGGTTGAGAGAAATAAAGTGCAAATGACCTCTGCAGTCGACGCACTATAATGTAAAAAAAAAATAATAATAATACCTAGGGGTTGAACTACCTACTAGGCGCGTCCCCAGATGGCGGGTAGGGGAACGACCTTGCAAATGATCGTAAGTGATGCAAGGCCAACACCGAAATATGAGGTCGTGGCGTCAACCCGCCACTGTTAGCTCTACATAATACGGTGTCGCGAACCAGTTCACGTGGGGCCTTGTAACTAACAAGGACAGGGACGGCAACCCTGCGTCCCCTTAGCTGGAAGTTCACTTTTCTTATACTAGTCTTGAGTGGCTTCCCTTACTTTAACTCCTTTCTATCGGAGCACCCTCGCTCTAACTCTTGTTCTCTTCAGGCTCCCAGCGGAAGCTGAGAGATTTCTTCCTTTTATTTCTACTCTTCCCAGGACATGCGCCGTCAAAAGCGTATACGGTGTGGCAAGCCCGGGATATCCTTGCTGGGGATGGCTGAGCGCTAGCCGTGTCCTAATACCGCAACCGCTAACTGCACTTCAAAGACTCTAGCAGGGCGTGGCTAAGGAACGTCGTACAGATAGCGGTCGGTGGTCCTGGCTTAATTTGCTGGACTACGAGGAAGGTAACCTCTATAAAAAAATCTCCCAATCCCAAGGTGGTTTGGCAGTTTTAGGTGCTGAAGGGATTGCGCGAGGGGAAGCCTGAGCGTGAAACGCCTGTGGGGAAACGGGCGCCTCTCCACAGTATCAAGGCTTGCTATGGATGGGTGCACTGCTGTAGTCGACGTTTGTACATCCCAACTCGTGGGACTTGTATCAGTTACACAAATTTAAATAAGGGCTTATCCTCCGAAATAAGCGCTGAAGGTAGACAGCGTACTCAAACCGCCTCAAAAGGAAAGCAGGAAAAGGAGGTCCCTTTACCCCGGTTTCTGCTCCTTAAAAGAAAGGAGGAGGACTTTGACAAGGTCAGTCCCTTCCTAATTTCTAAAGCATTGTTTGGATTGGTTGGAGTTAACAATATTAAGAAAATGGAAGGACTCTTGTTGGTAGAGACGAAGTCAAAGACTCAGTCAGGAAAATTATTAAGTATAAGAAGAATTGGCGAAATGGAAGTTGGGGTAACCCCTCATTCTACTTTCAACCAGTATAAAGGGGTAGTTTACTGCCCAGATTTATTAAACTGTACTATAGAAGATATATTAAACGGACTGGAACACGAAATGGTAATTGACGTGAAACGAATAAATGTTAGAAAAGGAGATAAATGGGTAGTTTCGCCTAACCACATTCTTACTTTTAATAAAACAAGTTTACCAAAGAATATAAAGGCATCTATGTACCCGTTAGTAGTTAGGCCATACGTACCTAATCCGTTAAGGTGTTTCAACTGCCAAAGGTTTGGACATTCCTCAATAAACTGCAAAACCCAAGCATGTGTGTGTGCGGAAAGGAGCTGCAGGAGGGAATCTCCTGTGAATCTCCAAAAAAATGTCCAAACTGTGAAGGTGATCACTCTTCTAGTTGGAAGGGATGCCCTACGTACAAAAGGGAAGCAAAGATAAAATAAATTATGGCGTTAAATAAGGTGCCTTACCCACAGTCAAAACAGATGGAGGGCTCTGCCGTCACAAGCAGATCTACATTTGCGCAGATTGCCTCGTCATCAACCAGCACGCTGCCTCTAAAGGAAATTATTTCCGAAATAAGAAAAATAATTAGATAAGAAATGGTTCTTCTGGCACCTGTACTTGCTCCTCCCACTGAAGTGTCAAAAGTATATTTGATTTCCGAAATTAGGAATATAATTAGAGACGATTTTAAGACAGGAAATAAAGT
The DNA here is from genome assembly GCA_036346205.1 of Vesta saturnalis. Taxonomy (NCBI): domain Eukaryota; kingdom Metazoa; phylum Arthropoda; class Insecta; order Coleoptera; family Lampyridae; genus Vesta; species Vesta saturnalis. The sequence goes on along the minus strand of JARFJB010002485.1, from coordinate 385,125 downwards.
TACACCATTAGCTTCCACTCTTGTTGAACCCTTAGACGCGCCCTTTTCCTTACCTAAACCCAGATTTGCATGCATATCCCTATCAGATGCTGAAACAATGGACGATGAATCTCGGGGTGCAAAACGGAAAACTGAAAATAATGATTCTAGTACTGTCTATTGACCAGCTCATTCTCGCGAAAACTAAAAATGGGGGGAAAAGAAAGAGGGATGGCCGAAAGGTGTACCTAGAGGCCCTCAAAAAAGTAATACGTCGTTAGACGATACCTAGTCAACCATCTGTGATATTTTATTAATTCTCTGTGATGTTCTAACAGTAACTGTGATATTAGTATTACACATGTGATTACATTTTATTCTGTGATATTTACCTTTTTATATTTTTATTTACTAAATGTCAATGTGATTATTCTAAACAAAAAATCCAATCCACAATGGCGATGGAAAGTATAATCCAGTGGAATTGTAATGGTTGTAAGAAAAGCTCTGGAGAATTAAAACTCACAATAAAAAGGTACTTACCATTAGCTATCTGTATGCAAGAAACGCATTTTAATAAAGAAGAAAAATATTTCTTTAACCAATATACCATTTGTCGACGTGATGTGTCTCCCTGTTTAAGAGCAAAAGGAGGTGTAGCCACCTTTTTACATCAAAACTGTGTATACAAAGAAATAAATCTAATATCACCTCTACAAGTAATAGCAGTGAACGTAACGCACCCTATTGACCTGGTGTTATGTAACATATACCTACCGGATGGTAATTGGACGATACAAGATTTAGAAAACATCTCAACGTCTCAACTACATAAACCGTATTTGCTTTTAGGAGACTTTAACTCCCATAGTCCCTTATGGGGCTCCGAAAGATGTGACACCAGAGGTAAGACCGTGAAAAATTTTTTGGATCGAAACAATCTGATATTTCTCAATGATGGCACTCCAACATTCTTTAACGCCAAGTCAAACTCCTTCTCGGCTATTGATCTTGCTATGTGCACTCCCCAAAGCGCACATAAACTGATTTGGAAGCCCGTGGGGGATTTGCATGGAAGCGATCATTTTCTAATTTTAATTGAATCGTCAGTCGCAAAATCACTGGAGACATCAACTAGCAGATGGTGTTTGAACCAAACGAAATGGAAAGAGCTTAAACAAAAAATGGTTCCGATAAAACGTTTCCCAGATATAAATAAAACTATGGATAGTTTAAATGAATCCATCATCAATGCTTCTCAAGAGACGATCCCAAAAACAAAAAATATCCCAAATAGGGTAACGGTTCCCTGGTGGAATTCGAAAATATCTAAAGCAATAGATGAACGAAAGAAAGCTCTTAAGAGATTTTCGGTAACTCCCACAACTGAACATTTAATACAATTTAGCTATAGATTAGATTAGATATAAGAAATGCAAATAAACGGACATGGCAAGACTATATAAGCAACAGAAACTGTAATACTGCGGCTACAGAGCCATGGAGAAAAATTCGTGCTATATCGGGGAAAAATAATAAAGTTGCGCTTCCAAAGTTACTGTCAGATGGAAGCTTAACATGTCCTCCCTACGAAGTTTCCCAAGAGTTTGCACGCCACTACCAACACATTTGCAGCGATCAAAACTACACCCAAGACTTTTTAACCACCAAGAACCAGCGTGGAGTACCATTAAATTTGGACGAAGAGCAGCACTTCTATAACCACGGCCGAAATAAAGAATAAATTAAGACACATGAAAGACTCAGCTGTGGGGGTAGATGACATTCCAAACAGAGTGATTAAAAACTTGCCTGACTCAAGTCTTCGAGACTTGTTGGACATATTTAACAGGATTTGGAATGAGGGACAGTACCCATCAATGTGGAAAATGGCAGTAGTCATCCCAATACTTAAACCGGGAAAAGATCCATGCAATCCCGAAAGCTACATGCCAATTGCCTACTCATGCTGTTTAGGAAAAATACTAGAACAAATAGTAAAAAAAAAGAATTATCATACTCATAGAAGAAAAAGGCTGGATTAATAGAGACCAAGCGGGTTTTCGTAAAAATTATTCGACCACCAATAATTTAGTCCAACTGTGTACAAAGGTGCAAGAAGCGTTCTCCAAAAGAGAGCACAGTGTAGCCGTATTCTTCGACCTTGAAACGGCGTACGATACGGTCTGGAGGTATTCAGTCATCTCCCAAATACACAGGTGGGGAACAAGAGGCAACATGGGACACTTCATAAACTCATTTCTAACAAAGATATTTTAAAGTTCGCGTAGGAAATACTTTGTCAGCAGCACACACCATGCAAAATGAAATTCCTCTAGGATCACCAATAAGAGTTACATTGTTTAGTATAGCTGTCAATAACATAACAAGCACGCTAGATGCGTCAATTGGTCGTAGCATATACATGGACGATATAGCCATATATCCGTCTTGTAAACTAGGCACAGCCGGAAATCCTAGACTGCAAACGGCTATAAACTCAATAAGTCAAGCCGAGAGTGTAGGTTTTCGTCTCTCTCCGCAGAAAACCGTCTGCATGCATTTCTGCAGGCTGCGAACACCACATTACCAGCCTAACTTGTATATAAAAGACCTTCAAATAAAGTGTGTACAACAACATAAATTCCTGGGTGTAACACTGCATTCAAAGTTACTTTGGAAAGATCACATTGAAAATATTAAAACAAAAACAAAAAAGGTTATTAATGTAGTGAGATATTTAGCAAACACAACGTGGGGAGCAAACAGAGAGGTGATATTACGTTTATACAAAGCACTAGTCCTAACACGAATGGATTATGGTAGCGTTATATATATGCCAGCATGTCAAACTAGGCTTAATACAGTAAACACCATTCAAAATACCTGCCTAAGATACGCAATGGGGGCTTTCCCAACAATCCCGACAAGCAGCTTATGTGCAGAGGCAAGAGTACTTCCTTTAAGGTACAGAAGAGCGTGGATGTTACTAAAATACATCTCAAAAGTCCTCAAAATTACGTCACACATCAACCACTTCCTTATCAGCGCCGGTATCAATGACACGGGCTCAAATATCCCACTGTACACTAACATACAAGCAGCTTGCGCACTCTCAAACAGAGCACAGGGACGAACTTCAAAATGAAAAAAATATCAGAACCAAAGTATGGAGTGCGTGGCAAAATAAATGGAAAAACGAAAGCAGGGCACTGAAGCAGCACCTACCGCAAACAGGAGAACGCCGAAGGTACCCGTCAATGTCAAGAAAAGAAAGTGTAGTATTGACTAGACTCCGCATAGGTCACACTAAACTCACACACGCATATCTGTTAACAAATAAACGAAAAAGTATATGCGACCTATGCGACCTATGCATTAAAATAATTAGACGACACAAAGTTGAAGAAGATTATGCAATTTTTATGTTTAACAAATCATTATCATAACATACAAGACATAACATTATAGGTATCACAAAATACTGATGAGTGGTTAATAACCCTAGTGGTTGACGCCAAAAAAAAAATAATAATACTAATAATAATAATAATAATAATAATAATAATAATAATAATAATAATAATGGGGTTTTCGAGAGTACGGGTAGGCATCTTCCAAAAATCCTCAGAAAATGAAATTCCCCAGGGATCTACGTTAAGTGTAGTTTTGTTAGCGATAGCCATCAATTCTCTGGTTTCTGAAGTTCCTGATCATATCCATAAATATCTGTACGTCCACGATTTAGCAAGCCCTTGCTCAGCTTCAACAATTGCGGAATTAAATTCAAAAATTCAATCAGCCATAAATCAAATAATGTCGAATGCAAATAACGTAGAATTTACCTTATCGTCAACAAAAACTTGCTGCATGCATTTTTGTAAGCTCATTATAGTCCCCTACTAATGATCAAAAACACATTCATTCCATGTAGAGATACCGGTATGTTTTTGGGGGAGACACTAGACTCTGTCCTTTCATGGATAGAGCACATCAATGGCCTCATAACGCAATGCAAAAAAATTGTAAACATAATGAGTGTGTTGACAAATTTGCAATGGGGAGCTGACCCGAAAATTTTACTGCTGATATACAAAGGACTAATCCGATCCAAGATTGATTATGGATGCGAAGCCTATTCCTCCGCTTCTACATACAACATAAAGCGGTTAGAAAGAATACAAAATGCTGCTATTAGATATGCTCTTGGTGCCTTTTACATTAGCCCAAGTGATAGTTTATGCTCTGAAACAGGAGTATTGCCCATATTCTTACATCTTCAGCTAAAAATTTTATGTTATGCAATTAAAATAAGAGCTCAACAAAACCATCCAAATTACGGCATGCTGTTTTATAACTGTGAAATATATGAAAACTGGCGTAGGGTTCATAAGCTATTTGTGTGTACCATGAAGTATGCACTTCAATCTATAAGGTATGAACTTCCTGACATGTTACCTCTTGCGTCTGTGGAAGTTGCTCCATGGCAAGTACCACATGTACGAATTCTGATGACCCTAAAGAGTTATGTAAGAAGAAATACTGCCTCAACTGTTTACCATCAAGCTCTAAATGAAATCCTAGAAAAGTACAAAGACCATTTAATAATATACACCGACGGCTCAAAGACAACTACTGGTACAGGGTCGGCAATCTCCATAAATGGCATAGAGCACAGTTGGTCCATGGCAGACCATGTATCAATTTATCAATCGGAGCTATATGCCATATGGCAAGCTCTTCGTTTCTGTGGCATGACAATCAACCGGGAAAAATTTATCATAGCTAGTGACCCTGAAAGCTCCCTATTGAGCCTGTCAAATCCATATACTAAAAATGTATTAGTACAAATGATTGTGGCAATAATTCATTATCTTGCAAGCTGTCAGAAGCAACTGACTTTCATATGGATTCCCAGCCATATTAATATAAACGGAAATGAAAGAGCTGACATTTCTGCACGTAAAGCAGCTAATGACAAGACCACAAGAAAAGTCAACATCGCTAACCACGCATACATCTCCAAGTATGTAAAAACCAAAATATACTCATATAAAAAATGGGTAATACCTGCATCTGTTCATAGAAAAGACAGTAGCATAATTCATCGTCTTCGCATAGCTGACTCACCAATAACCCATAAGCATTTGCTACAAAATGAACCACCACCGATGTGTGAAAACTGCCACACTCCAAAAACAATTGAGCATACAATATGCATATGTTCTTTGTATACAGCACTACGCAACGTGTACTCTATTTCTGGAAACCTTGGCACCAACTTAGTCAATATGACAAATATAGAGAGCATATTGAAATTCTTAAAAACGACTAACATATATAAGCCTATCGTGTTATAAGAATTACTTACTTGAAGAAGGCGCTAATGACCAAAGTAGTCGATGCGCTAACAAAAATAATAATAATAATAATAATGTTAAGTAATAATAATATTAATAATAATAATAAAATAATAATAATAATAATATAAAATAATAATAATAATAGTATTAACAATAATAATAATAATAGGGGAGTAAAGTCGAACCAGCACCTCCACGTGGTACTCCCCGGGTAACGCTAAAGCTGGTCGCAGGCCGTTTGTCTTCGTTTCTTTACTTGTCTTGGTCCTATGTCATTTGTTTCGTGTCTTGGGGACCTAACCCCGTTACCAAAGGCGTAATCCAAGGTGTAATACGTACCGTGCCGAGGGATGAGTGGCCATACGTTAGTTGGTCGCGAACGGTGTCTGTCGGGTACCAGGCAGCCCCCGACAGTACTTTCTGCCTTGCTGCGGTATGGACCACTGCCGTAGTGGACTTTTATTTGTTCCTTACTCGTGGGAATTTTATGAGTAGAAACCCTAATTTTAAAGAGGTTCTGGCCTCCCAATCAGACGCGAGGGAGTCGCGTAATAAACCCAACATTATGAGCAAGGAAAAGGAGGATTTGCCCCGGTTCCTTCTCGTAAAATGTCTCGATGGAGATTTTAGTAAGACATCGCCGTTTTTGATAGCAAAAAGTTTATATGGAGTCGCGGGACAAACTAAGTCTGTTAAAAAGATAAGAGACGGTCTCTTAATAGAAACCATAGGTAACTTACAATCGAGAAAGTTATTAAATACCACTCGTCTTTGTAATACGAACGTGGAAATTACACCCCACGACTCGTTAAATAAAAGCAAAGGCATTGTATTTTGTAGAGACTTTTTGAACTGTTCTGTCAATGAGATTCTAGAGGAGCTAAAAAGTGAAAACGTTATCGATGTTCGAAGAATTCAAACTAGAAAGAATGGTGTTATGGTCGATACTCCCAATCACATCCTCACCTTTAACACGCCATCTTTACCTCAACGCATAACTGGAGGAATCTACATTTTACCCGTTAGAATGTACATACCAACTCCTATGAGGTGCATGAAGTGCCAAAGGTTTGGCCATTCTGCTGCGAACTGTAAAAACGACTCTAAATGTGTATGCGGTAACGAAGTTCACGACGCTGAATGCACTAATATTACCTGTATTAACTGTGGTGGGGAACACTTATGCAGATCTCGCGATTGCCCGAAGTTTAAAGAAGAAATGGCCATTCAAGAGATAAAGACCACCAAAAAGTTATCTTACTTTGAAGCCAAGGAAGAGCTCAAGTTGTCACCAGTTTTATCCAAAAAATCATATGCGAACGTAGCAGCAAAATCAAACACTGATATTGCCAACGAAGTAATAAATACGCTTTTACCAGCTATCGAAAAGATTATAGACAATGGAATTAAGAAACATCTTCTAACGGAGGTTACACATAAAGAGACAGATAAATTTGTTAAACCTAGTGAGATATCTTTGTCTCCGCAATCATCATCCCTGCTAACAAAACCTTCAATGTCATCTATAAGGTCTACAACTGGAGAGGACAAATCGTCCTCAGACGAAATGGAGATAGTAGAATGTGAAACATCTAGAGTTAAACGCCAACTCAGTCCCGCTACTCCCACTGAGGAACTTCAAAGCTTCGATGGCAGGCCTAGTTTTACGAATAAAAACAAAATTCAAAAAAGACCAAAGGGTTGGCCAAAAGGAAAGTTAAGAAAACCAAAGACTAACTCAAAGGACGGATCTGATAGTAGCAACTCGGCCAATACTTTAGTTGCAGGGGAAAGAGCCCCATCAACTGAAGTATCGCAGGATAAATAGCCTGATAATTAATCTGTGATAGATAGTCTGTGATAATGTTTGTTTGTTTGTCTCAAGTATGTTCACGTTTGTTCACTTTATTTAATCACGTATTGTACATTAGTCCATATTTATTTATTTATTTTTACGTTATTTATTTAGTTAACGTGATTTTATTTTATCTATAGATAAGATTAAGGAGTTATTAATAATAACACCATTATTTTTAAAAAAAATGGCTCTACTAGAAAGTTTATTGCAATACAACTGTAATGGTATTAAGGCACATTATGCCGAAATAAAAATACTATTTCTAATCTTTCTCCTTTTGCCTCTGTCTACAAGAGACACACCTTAGAGAAAGCTTGTCTTTCAATCTTAGAGGATACGACTGCATTAGAAAGGATGCAGAATCAGATATTAGAGCTAAGGGAGGTGTAGCTATTTATATTAAAGAAAACTTTCCGTATAAACTTATTTCGCTGAACACTAGTTTACAAGCGGTAGCAATTCAAGTTACTTTTCCCCTTAACTTAACAATCTGTAACATATACTTGCCACATTTTACTTGGTCTGCTGAAAATATCCAACATCTGGAGAGTCAACTTAGAGTGCCATACTTAATGGTTGGGGATTTTAACTCACACAATATAATATGGGGGTCACAAAAGACTGATTTACCAGGCAGGTTAATTGAGGCATTCGTCGAAGAGAAAGAGCTAGTTATTTTAAACGACGGACTCTGCTAACAACAACTTCTCGGCTATTGACCTGTCACTAGTATCCCCCCAAGTAGCGCCACTGTTAAGATGGAAAATAGTAGAAAACATTACGTTGACAGATCACTTACCAATTCAAATTGAATTTGCAAATCGCACACGAACCATGCCAATACATGTACAATAATAACAAATGGCAGCTTCCCAAAGCAAACTGGGAAAATTTGATAGATTGACATCTAGGCAGATCAAAAATGAAGGTGGCATAGACGAAGCAGCGGATGTAATTACGACTACTATCTTGAAGGCGGCTTCAGCAGCAGTGCCCTATGTTAAAAGAGAAGCATACAGGTACACTAACGTTCCATGGTGGAACGAAGAGGTAAAAGAAAGTATCAAAAACAAGAAGAAAGCTTTAACAGTATTTAAGCGCTATCCGTCATGCGAAAATATGATTATATTTAAAAAGGCTCGAGCAGTTGCAAAAAGAACGATAGAGAAATCAAAAAAAGAAGGCTGGGAAAGATATGTAGGATCGCTTACCCCAGATACACCTATGTCAACCATGTGGAGCAAAATTCGCTGTATAATGGGTAAAAACTTTACGTCTCCTACACCGATGCTAAATTATAACAGCATACCTATCTACGAATCAGCACAATTGGCGGAATGTATGGCAGACCACTTTGAGCAGGCAAGTTGCAGTGACAACTACAATCTGCAATTTAGCCTTATAAAAGACAGAGAAGAACAATCCGAAATCATAATAAACGAATTAGAAGAATCTTATAATGTACCTTTTTCTGAACAAGAAATAGAAAATACTCTAAAAAACGTAAAGAATACGGCTGTAGGGCCAGACAATGTACCATATGAATTTATAAAACGAGCAAATGCAATATACAAAAGAGAGCTACTAAATTTGTATAACACAATTTGGGAGCAAGGGATTTTTCCAAACAAGTGGAAAGAAGCTATAATAATTCCAATTCCAAAAAATAAAAAAGAATTAGACAATCCTCTAAATTACCGTCCCATTTGCTTGACCAGTTGTATAGGAAAATTGTTAGAAAAAAATGGTAGCATCTAGGCTAATGTGGTATTTAGAGGCTAACAAACTTCTATGCAATTCCCAAATGGGTTTCAGAAAAGGTAGATCTACAATAGATCAATTAACGATGTTAGAGAACCACATCCAAGACGCGTTTGCTAGTCAACAACACTTAGTTGCAGTGTTCCTAGACATAGAAAAAGCATACGATACAACATGGCGGCATGGGATTATCCAAACGTTAATCAATTGGAAAATAGGAGGAAAAATGCTAAGGTTTATTATAAACTACTTGCAAGACAGATGTTTCAGAGTAAAATTTGCGGGCTGCTTGTCATCACTTCGCTTACAAGAGAACGGGATACCACAAGGCTCATCTCTAAGCGTAGTCCTATTTGCGGTAGCAATTAATACATTGGTATCCAACGTAGGCCTAACTATGAGTAAAAGCATATACGTAGACGATTTAGTGATTTTCTATGCTGCCAAAGACCTGAAACAAATAGAGCAAGGTCTACAAACAAATCTAGACTGCTTATATCAACAAGCAAACAAAATCGGTTTTACTTTTTCACATAAAAAAACCGTTAGTATCCATTTCTGTCGATTGAAAAAATGCAACCAAGAACCGAACCTTACAATACAAGGAAAGCAAATAAAGAACGTATCCTCAATTAAGCATTTGGGAGTACTTTTGGACAAAAAATTACTATGGAAGCAACACGTAGAACAACTAGTAGCCAAATGCAAACGACTTCTAAATATTATGCGTTCAGTTGCAAACCTTAAATGGCGCGCAAATAGAGAGATCTTAATAAAATTCTACAATTCGATTATACAAAGCAAGATCAATTATGGGTCACCTATATACTCTGCAGCTAGACCTACACATTTAAAGAAGTTGGAATCAGTACAACTGCAAGGATTACGAATCGCTATAGGAGCTTTTCGTACTAGTCCTTATCCTTCAGTATGTTGTGAAAGCGGTGTATTTCCTTTCAAATATCAAATGGATTTAAATCTGCTTAAATACGGTCTGAAAATATAGTCACAAGATAATCATCCATTAAAAAGCATAATATTCAAACCTCAACATACGGACCTAATTTATGAAAACAAGCGTACTATCACGAAGCCTGCTAGAGTAAGAATTAAATATGCTTTATCGCACTATAAAATAAACTTACCGAACATCTATTAAAGTCCATATAAAGAAACTCCTCCTTGGCTCTTTAAGGTTCCGGAAACCCACTTAGAATGCAGCACTTATAAAAAAGGAAACATTGATTATCAAATCTATAAAAATATATTATACGGTATATTTGATAAATACCAAAATGCAACCGTAATATATTCGGACGGTTCGAGAACAAAGGAAGGTGCAGCTGCTGCCTTCTATTCAAACGGAATTCGCACTACTGGACACTACCACGCACTTCAGGCATCTTTATGGCAGAATTGTACGCTATTTGGATGTGTTTGAGGTATATAGAGTATATGACTGAAGATATGTTCCTAATATGTACTGATTCTATGAGTGCTTTACAAAGCCTATCAAATACGCTTAACACCGATCCTTTAGTACAAATTATATTAAATCTGCTTCATTGGTTGGGGAATAGAAATAAAATTATTAAATTTGTATGGATTCCAAGTCACATAGGTATACACGGTAATGAAATTGCCGATGAAGAAGCGAAACTGGCAACAAAGGGAGAACTGTGTCAAGGTATACCATCTCGGTACGATGATATACAAATCGATATAAAATGAAGATTGAGCAGATCTGGCAAAGGCAATGGACCAATGACATATCAAAACTTAGAAATTAAACCTAATATCCAAAAATATGAATACAAGTTATCACTAACAAGAAGAGAACAAGCTGTACTTACCAGATTGAGGATCGGTCATACCAGAATTACGTCTTCATATATGATATCAGGTGCTAGGCAAAAAAGTGTGACCATTGCCAAAACATCTTAACAGTAAGACACCTGTTATGTGAATGGAAAGATACAGTGATCTTCGAACTCAACTTAGAATATCCAATGAAATAGCCGATTGTTTGAAACCAGAAATAGAATATGAAAAAGGGTTATTGAATTCCTAAAACGTAGTAATCTTTTCAATGATATTTAAAATACAAATGACAGAATACCAGCGCTAATAGCCAAAGCAGCTGATGCGCTCAAAAAAAAAAAAAAAAATAATAATAATAATAATAATAATGGTTTGAATAGTTGAATGGTTTATTTTCAGAAAAGAACATACATTTCTGGTTCGACCAAGTCTCAAGACTTTACGGTCGTGCCCACGTAAGTACATTTATGTAATGTTATCCACAAGTTGAAATAAACATAAATAAATAAAACATAACGGTATCCCGTTGACTTATTTCTATTATAATGCTTAACATTCTATTTCTAATAGTCTGACATGTCTCAAATCTATTTTATAACAAAACTCAACTACAATCCTTATGTTGGAAAAAAAATAAACTAAAAAAAAATAATAATTATAACATGACTTTGGCAAATTAAATAAAGTTATTCAAAATATAATTTTGACGTAATCAATAATAAAGACTTTATTTCTAACTTAAATTCTGTAACCAAAGCTTTACTTCTTTTTAAATATGCTTATTTTGTTAGGGTATTTGATATTATTAGGGATAGAATTGAACATTTTTGGTATGGCACATTTTAGAGAACGTTGGCCGTATTTATTAAAATAGTACGGTATGTTATAGTATTTCCTCCTCGTTTGGTAATTGTGCTGCAAAGCTATTTTATACGCATTGTCTCCTTAGTAATAATAATAATAATAATAATAATAATAATTATTAATATCTAACCTAAATCTAATATTTGCTGTCTGATACACTTACATAGTGACAACCCTCTTTGCAGTTATAGGACATACTAAGTTACATGCAGTTGCAGTTCGATAATAAATGATGTTGCACCTTCAGACATAATCAGAATGATGAAATGCAAGTCCTTTTAAACTAATTCTTACAGTAATCCCCGTGATGAAAATTAATTTTTTATAATGATGCCAACTAATGATATCCTTTATCTACTGTACGAAATTCACATCGTTATACATTTCTGGTATTACTAGATTATCGTTTGGACAATGTTAGGTATCAAATATACTCTTGTAACTTCTTTTTACGTTTGGGCCGCTCTGAAATCAGATATTAGTTTTATCATAGCATTACTTACACTATGGTTATATACAACATATAAGTGAAGAATAACTCAATATTTTTCAGCCTCTGTGGTTAAATAATGACCGTAATATAATGCAATAATGGTAACAGAATTAAAAAGAGCAATGTATTCCGTTATCGTTTAAAAATTATTTTGGCACACTAGAATGAGTATCATTTTAAAACTTCGATTGTATACTAATGTGGTCAAAAGTCAAAAAGGCCAAATACCAGAAGATAGTTGTCAACAATATAGCAAGTTTTAATAATGGATAGTAAGTCTGCTATATTTTGTTGAGGTTGAACGTGAAATAATGAAACAATTGTTACATTTGTAGAGACGTAAGTAACAATGTGTAACACATATATAACTGGCGAATAATATGCTTAAAAGGAAATTCTAGGTTATGATAAATGTATGAAATTCATTGTTGTTGTAGAGAGTTGCAGCCGCTTTAAACTAAAAATGTACGAAAATAGTGAGTTATTTTTCACTAGCAGAACTTTACAAGAATATATTTGAAACCATAACATCATATCATTGTGGTAGGGCAAGAACTGCATTATTTGATCAAAGAGATGTTGCATCATTACTTATAAGTTTATAAACCGCTAGTTATCATGAATGTTTAAGTAAACAATTTGATTGACCTCTGCACACGTAAATACGTTAAAACTGAGACACGTCAAAAATCTGTTGAATGCCCTAATTATTTAAATTATATTGTTTTTCTTCAAGCGTCATAGAAATTTGACATGTATTTTGACAAACGCATTTGAAGTGACATTTGTCAACCACCGGTTGTTTTTATTTTGAGTAATACGAGGGTCACTATTAAAATTCGTGGAAAATGTAAAACATGCGCACAGTGATTCCCGTAGTATTGGATATTAATTACTAGCAAGATAAAAGGCTTAAACTGGCAGACCGAAGGCGAGCCAGTGAAACACGTTACCTTGCATACATTGTTGAATATTTTGTTTGTTCTTCACTTATAAATAGGTATTAGGACTAACAATTAAAACAAAAATGGAAATTTCAATATTTGAAAAAAAAATTGTATGAGCGTTTAGACGAATTCCTTTGGAAACGCCGTGTACAAGTGTAAAATTAGTTGTTAGTCAAGAGACATTTTCAAGGTGAATACAGTCACTTGTAGAGTAAAATCAAATCGGAAGACACCAGCGCAGAAACGCATTTTTAAATTAGATAAAGATGCAGTAATGATTGGAAAATGACACAGATATTAGTACTGTACGCTCTAAAACGTTACTTTCCAGCTGATCGGTTGCCAACTTTTGTTTATAACCTCTTTGTTTTTCCGGCGTATTAAATTTGTTTATTACTTATTCTACAAAACAGTTTTTTTAAAACTATACGCTGCCTGTATTGAATTTATAAGTAAGTTACTTTAATTATTAATTTCATGTTATATTAATGTAATCAAATCTAGTTCTTTATATAATGTGCAACGCAAGTACATCTCATAGCACTCAAGCACCTCAAGCAAGAAAACGCCATGTGTTATCTGAAGATGCTCGCAAGATTGTATGGAACAATTACAAATACTTTAAAAGTATCAATTCAGGTAAAGAGCAGTTGGATAACAACGTTATATTTTGTAATATTTCTTTGCAATCTTATAGACAACGTTTTGGACACAGTTGTGTCAGGCAACGGGGTATCAAAAGCACAGTAATTCGTATTTTGAAACAAGGTCGAGCCATTGATTGTGGAGAAAATTACGTTTGCAAATGCAACCCCAACACCTAAACTTTCTCCTAAATCTTCGGTGGATAACTGTGGTGAACAAGTCATTCGTCGTATTATTCACAATTTTCACATAACCGTAAAGCAGAAACCTACTATCGAAGAATTTATAACCTCATTAAAGGTGATGAAACAATTGGATATTCGGGAAAGAAAACGTCATTTAGAAGTTTACTTTTAAAATGGGCTTCAGGTAAGTTTGATTAATTTTGAATCATATCTTATCTTGTGTTGTATGTAGGTGGAAACAAACATCTGATCATCGTAAGATTATAATAGAACGACACGAAATACGTTCTTTGCATTGTGCATATATACGTTCGATCACTAATTATCGGAAAGCAGGACGACCAATTATATACACAGGTTAGTTTTGAAGATTATAATTCTACTGCATAATCTTATGTAAATTTTAGATGAAACATACATACATTCGTCTCATACGACACCATATTCGTGGACAGATGGGACAAACGCAGGTCTTAAATCTCCTATTGGAAGGAAATCGCCTTATAATCGTACATGCTGGTATGTTTATTTAATTTTATAATGTAAATATGTTGCTATTTATCATTATTTTAGGTGGTGAAATGGGTTTTATAAATAATGCTCTGCTAATATTTAAATCTGGCCAAAAATCAGGAGATTATCATGACGACATGAATTTTATAAATTATAAACGATGGATTGAACAGCAGCTCATACCAAATTTACCACCAAAATGTGTTATCGTAGTTGATAATGCCAGTTATCACAACGTTTTAGCTGTAAAGCATCCTATTTCCACCACCAAAAAATGAAATGACAACGTGGTTAAGTGAACGATTGCTTATGATGATAACTCTACAAAAGCTGAGTTGTACGAACTTATAAAATTGAACAAGCCGAGATACACAGTATTCTATCGATGAGGTGTTTAAAGTTTGGTCATTCCGTATGCCGCCTGCCGCCTTACCAGGAATTAAACATTGAAGATTTGGGCGATTGTAAAACATTGGGTGGCAATGAAATACCACTTTCAATCTTAATGATGTTGCGGAACTAGCTAGAAAAGTTTCGAAGTGTTGGTGAGAAGGAATGGGCGGAAGTATGTCGTCATGTGAAGGAAGTTGAAGAGGATTACATAAATAAGGAACACATAATGGACAACATTTGTGACAAACTCATAATTCAAGTGAACGGTGATTCCTCTGATGATATAAGTTTTTCGTCTGATTCAGAAGATTAAATTGACAAACTGTTTCTTTTCAGTCATTAATTGACAATAAAGTGTAAGACGATGAAAGTAACTTTGACAGCCTTCGTAACTAAAAAATGTTACATTGTTATTGGCAAATGTATTTTAAAAAACTAGATTTTGTAACTATGACAATAAAATATGATTTTACTTTATGATTATTTCAAAATTTTACATCTAAATTGTATTCTTGGACAACAAACGCGAAGTAACATAACCTAACTTTTATTTTTCAAACTTATATTTTTTGTTGAGCTTTACACTCTGACGTCACTTTTTGCGCAGCTTGGTGTCTTCGATGTTGATTTAACTCTAGCGGCAGTAAATGTAGTGTTGATGCCGCTTAACAAATTATGGCGCTTTCGTACTGCTCAAAATAAAAGTTTGAACTACCCACTAAATTAACGTTAGACAATGATAACTTTAACGATGTTTGGAGAAAAAATAGTATATTTTTACGGCTTAAAAGTGACTTTTCCTGTCTCATCTGTTCTTTTGCGCCTCACTTCTTTCGGCGACCAAACGAACAGATTCGCCAAAAAAAGGGACACTTCTAAACATACTACAATAATATTCCATGCAAACGTCCTAGAAATTGAGATTGTATATCGTTACAAACGTACTTGAAATGACATTTTTCAGCCACCATCTGTTTATATTGTGAGCGATAGTAAAAGTGCTTTTAGTGCAACTGAAACAATTCAAGGTTATTTTACACGGTTAAAGAAAAAGTATAGGTTTCAAATATGCACTATACTTACGTTGGAAAATCAGAATTTTGACGATGTTCCAAGCGTTTGCAAAAAGAATAGTCTATTTTATAGACTTAAAAGTGACTTTTTGTGGCTCACTTGTTTTTGTTGGGCGATCAAGTAGATTCGCTACAAAAAGTTACACTTCTAAGCCTAAGAAAATAATTTACTATTGTGTAATTACTGTTTTTTTTAGTAAAGTACACTAGAATTTAATTTTACTTATTTTAGCCATTCTTCATGTTTGTGAATTAATTAAATCTCTTCAATTTTCACCTCACTTTAAGGCGTCTGACAATATACAACCAAAAACTAATACTTGAAAAGTGTGTGAAACAAATCAATAACTTATACTTAGCTTATGCAGGCATAATAAGGTATATTTTTTATGAACAAAATCGGTTTCGAGTTTTACTGGTTCTACATATTTGTACCATTCTTTAAATCATCTACTTGTAACATTTTCAAGATGGGTTTTTATAATCACACGAACATATAAGCTTAAATTTTCATTTAAATTTTTTTATTGATCGACCTGGAAATAAGTTTAACGGTATTTATTTATTTCGCGTAACTTTTGAATCTGATACAAGATAAAAACTGGAATATTTCTTCATGTGGCTATACATAATAATTCCGTTAATTTTCGTGAATATTTAAAAAATACATGAACAAAACTATGTAGGTAGCGGACCGAGAAAGTTTTATTATTGTAATAAAAATTTTCAAGTAGCAATTGTTAACGCGAAAGAAAAGATAATTGATGGGTTTTAATATGTTGGTAATAAGTCGTAATTTAATGTTTTTATGTAACTGATATTTAACTAAGGGTTGAAAAGAAAAAGGAAAACATATGTTGGGGTATAAAACAGATGTCCTCTCGAAGCTGCCTTTATCCATGACCGTGACGAATCGTTGAAAATTTCTATACACACGGATTTCTGCTAAAAATGTCGGAACATACCGCAAATCAAACGGCGTCTTTCTTATTTGGAAATTTGAGGCCTATAAGGTTTGTTACGGACGAGTGCATATTTAAAAAATGAATACTTCTTTTATTAATAAATATGAAAATATTCCCACGTAACATTTCTTGTTTTTTTTTATAACTTTTAAAAATGGGGGTGGCTTTGGGACCAAAAATAGTTAGTTGCAGTTAGAGGTTTGATTGAGTCGTACAGTCCTGATTGGTTTGATGACAAACCATCATTGTAAACCGTTGTCGCTATAAACATTTTATCGTGTCCATTTTACTAAACACTAAAAACGCGAATATACCCTTTACTTTTTTTTCAAAATTAAAGTGGTCGTGTAAATAAACGTATCGCTAATTATTCGTATTGTTATAAGCGGGCGTGTATACAATATATCTGCAAATAGTCGTTACCGTCTTGGGTCTAAACGGTATATCTTAACCGTTTAAGTATTGGTGATCAAGTAATTAATTAAAGGATTATATTCAAGCGTAAGTGGGTATTTAAATGTACAGGCTGTCCCAAATTCGGGGGCAAGCATGGGGATCTCGATTATTATAAGAGATAGGATATAGGTTTAAATTCGGCACTTTCGCTAAATTCGATGCCGAGTAATAATCTGAAAAGAAATTTGAGCTAACTCGAATGGATTTGGTTTTATGCTCAAAAAACTAAAAATTTCGATTTTCGTTTTTCGCGTTTGGCCACCTTATTATTAGGAATATTCAAAATTCGATTAAACGTTATTAAGGCACCTTTTTACGCACAATACTAATACGGTAAAAAATATTATGTGACGTTTCGTTTATTCTGAACCATCATCAGGTTTATTTTTTCTTATGGGGTTAAGATATATTTTTGTCGTTGGATGGAGAATGTTATGCTGATTTAGCAATATATAACACTTTATGGTTTGATCGACTGCGAACTAAAATAATGAGAAAAATACGAAGAACAAGATTCGCCTTCTTGGATCCAGCAAGGAATAATTACAGTAGTTCTACTTATTTAATTTGTCAAACTCGTTAGAACATCCAAAAAAATATAAAAACATTTAAACAATTTAAAAAAGAACATTAACAAACAACTCAAACAAGTATGTCTATGTAACACGGTCATAATACCGACTACGCAAATTTATCGATAGGTAACAACAAAATAATTACACAGACAAACAAATAAAAATTATTATAATAAATGTTCGAACAAGTTTCCTCCTTCCTGAATACAGTAACGAATTCTTCTTCTACAATTGTTTACGCTTCTTTGAATGGTTCGCCTGGGAATTTGACGAAGTTCATTAACAACCCTATTCTGGAGTTCTTCTATATTTTGCGGTGGCGTCTTATAAATCATATTTTTTAAATAGCCCCAAAGGAAGTAATCTAAAGGGGTTAAATCTGGACTTCTTGCTGGTCACCCAAGTGGTCCCCTATTTCCCATCCATTTATCAGGAAATTCGCCGTTAAGATATTCACTTATTATCGCAGCATTATGAGGAGGAGCTCCGTCCATTTGCCACCAGAGAGTCCATCTTTCGTTTAGCGGAACATCATCCAAAAGGTCTGATATTTCGTGTGTTAGAAATGCGAGGTAGCGTTGAGACGTTAGGATACCTTCGTAAATAATTGGCCCAAGGAGCCTATTCTTCCAGATTACAACCCACACATTAAAGGACCGGTGGCCTTGTCCTCGCATTTGCCTGTTAATTCGTGGATTTTCAACGGACCAGTAGTGCTCGTTATTACGATTAAACATTCCATTAGTGGAAAAATTGTACTCATCCGTCCAAATTATTTGATTGAGGAAGTTGCGATTTTCCAGCATTTTGGTATTAAGTTGGTTACGAAAATCCAACCGTCTCATATCGTCCCCAGGCCGAAGGGTTTGACTAACGTGTAACTTAAATGGTTTATAACGGTGTTGTTTTAACACTCGCCAAACTGTCGTTTTTGGCACTTCAATAGTTTGCTCTATTTCTCTGGTAGATGTTGATGGATTTTCTTGAACCTAAGATGGATAACATAGTCATAACTCTCCAAAACAAATGTCTGCTGAAATTAGCAGTGAAGTGAGTGGAAATTCTTATAATTAGTATAA
The DNA here is from genome assembly GCA_036346205.1 of Vesta saturnalis. Classification (NCBI taxonomy): domain Eukaryota; kingdom Metazoa; phylum Arthropoda; class Insecta; order Coleoptera; family Lampyridae; genus Vesta; species Vesta saturnalis. The sequence goes on along the minus strand of JARFJB010002485.1, from coordinate 366,155 downwards.
TACTAACAAATAGTACCTGATGTAATATTTCTTCTGCGGCATCTCTGTCTAGTCTACTACCATATGCATTTCGAGGTTTCTGAAAACATCCAAATTGACATGACAAAAGCCAATTCCTGAGTTTTGTTTGATTCATGGGTATCGTGATAATGTAATATTTAGTTTTTAATTTAAGAGTATTTTAGTTCGCAGTCGATCAAACCATGAAGTGTTGTATATTGCTAAAATCATCATAACATTCTCCATCCAACGCCATAAAAATATGTCTTAATCCCGATAAGAAAAAATAAACCTGATGATGGTTCAGAATAAACAAAACGTCGCATAATATTTTTAATACCGTATTAGTATTGTGCGTAAAAAGTTGCCTTAATAATGTTTAATCGAATTTTGAAAATTCCTAATAATAACGTAGCCAAACGCGAAAAACAAAAATCGAAATTTTTAGTTTTTTGAGCATAAAACCAAATCCATTCGAGTTAGCTCAAATTTCTTTTCAGATTATTACTCGGCATCGAATTTGGCAAAAGTATTGAATTTAAAACTATATCCTATCTCTTATAATAAGCGAGATCCCCATGCTTGCCCTGGAATTTGGGACAGCCTGTACATTAAAGCTCGCAGCATGCAATTCAACAAGTCTAGGTAACCTATGAAAATCAATAATTGCCTTGCAAGAAGTTTCTATTTAATTACGCAAGCACGCTTATTAAGCCGAAATCTCTTAAAGTAAAAGGACTACACCTCAGACAGTACAGTGTCACCTCCCTCATTTCTTGTGTGAGGTGGCATTGTGCTAATATATTAGGCCGTGTAGAGACTAATTCGTGGAAGTCGGTGACACGATAAACCTCCGTTAATTGTTATTAACGATAACGCGGTTTACAGACACGGGTCCAGATAACATTAAAACCACCTCCAATTCCATTGTTACTGTTAAACTAATCCCTTTCTTATTGTTTTAAATGCAGAGAGGCGTATAGATGAACGTGTAAGTTGAGGAAGGGATGCTGTAGCTTGTAACGTAGTCACTCAAACTTGCGGGAAGGTTATCAGTCACTTTGTCATGGTTTATTTTAACCTTGCCCGCGCAAGGCTTTGTTTTAATGATTTTTTTTTGTCATTGATTTAGCCAGCTTAATTAGAATTGTTTGT
>JARFJB010002485.1:322500-355000 GCA_036346205.1 Vesta saturnalis | reverse complement strand
TATGTTAAAATAAATAGTAAATGTGTATATAAAAATAAACAATTTTAACACCTTTCCTCATTTACTACTTTATTTTAACCCTATAATGCTTTGTAAATATTGTAATCGGGGCTGAAATAGAGACTTTGTCAAGAAATCTGCAGCTTGCAAAGAAGTTGTGACTTTCATGACTTCTATTTCCTCTCCTAGCACCAACTCTCGAATAAAAAAACTCGTATGTGTTTCGTACGTCTATGAAATTCTGAGCTAATTTTATGGCAGCTTCGTTGTCAACACTTAAAATGGGAATAGACTTGAGTTCTATGATTTCACTACATAGACGTTTCAGCCAAACTACTTCTTTTGCAACTTCACTTGCAGCGACTATTTATGCTTCAGTAGCAGGTATCGCAATTGAAAATTGTTGTTGACTAAGCCAAGTCACAGCTCCAGAAAGACTAGTGGTTTCATCACCAGCATGGTCAGCATCACTGTATGCTTGCAATATACCCACTTTATGATTACATTTATAAATAATACCATGGCAAGAAGTTCCTTTTAGGTATCTAAAAATTCGCTTCAGTTTGATTACATCTGAAGAGCTTGGATTATCTAATGTCCTGGATACTACGCCTATAGCGTGTGAAATATCTGGTCTAGTACCAGTCATTAAATACATCAAAGCACCAACTGCTTGCCTGTAAGGAAATTCATTACATCTTCTTTAACCATCCCTGATTTAACATTTTCTGCATTAATTGGTGTAGATAGTCGACGACAGTCGCTAATATCAAAAAGTTCTAATATTTTAATTGTATAAGCCTCATGACTGATTTGAACAGATCCACCATCAAAATTTTCTATTTGCAATCCCAAAAAATAATCTGCTGATTTAACTGTTATCTCGAATTCCTTTTTAAGATCTTCAATAAAGACTCCTTTCACCATGTCATTATTACAGGCAATGATTCCATCATCAACATAAAATGCCAATTATGAATTTATGAACAAACAGGGATCAGCATCGCTTTTTTTTTAAATTTAGTTTACTTAAATAATTTACAAATCTTACATTCCAACAGCGAAGTGCCTGTTTGAGACCATACAAGCTTCTTCGAAGTCGACATATTCTACTAGTCCCATCTTCATACCCCTCTGACTGTTTCATATATACTTCTTCATTTAAGTTACCATAAAGAAACGCTGCACGCACATCGAATTGCGTCAATTTCATTTTTTGACTAGCAGTAATACTCAATACAGCTCTTACAGTACTAGATTTTGCAACTGGGCTAAACGTTTCATCATAATCAGCACCTTTTTGCTATGAGTAACCTTTTACCACTAATCTTGCTTTATACTTGTCCACTGAACCATCAGGGTAGACTTTCATTTTGTAGACCCATTTACAAGGAATATTTTTTTTACCTTTAGGTAAATCTTCAAGTGTCCAAGTGTTATTCTTGTTAAGTGATTCTAACTCTCTTTCCATTGCTAACAACCATTGTTCTCTATCTTTACTATTAATGGATTGTATAAAATTTGATGGTTCTTTGGAATGTAGTATTATATCTGAGTCAATTGGCATAACAAAATTTTCAAATCTTGGTGGCTTCTTGATAGTAATCTCTTAATCTTAAGCATCTACTTACTGGTTCTCCTAATGTTTCGTCATTTTCAAAACCAGCAAAATCAAAGATTTCTGTTTGTTCCATTTCATTTCTTTCATAGCCTTCCTTTTCATTTCTTGGATTACTATCTCGCGCTTATCTGCGCTGGACTAATGGACGTAGACAATTTCTCATCAAATTTGACATTTCGTGATATAATTACTTTCTTATTTTCTTGTGACCAAATCCTGTACCCATCATCATTCTCATATCCGACTAAAATGCCTTTTTCAGCTTTCTTGTCCATTTTCTTTCTATTTTTCTTAGGTATATGAGAATAACACGTGATTGCAACAATTCTCAAATGCTTTAATTTTGCTTTCTTTCCAAACCACACTTCATATGGTGTCTTTCCTTCAACACCAGAAATACCTGATCTATTCAAAATGTAAGCTGCGGTATTAATCATTTCAGCCCGTAATGATTGAGGCAGACCTCCAGAATGTATTAATGTCGTTGCTGTCTCCACAATGGTTCTGTTGTCTCACTCTGAAGAACAATTCTGTTGAGGTGTATAAGGCATTATTCTTTTGTGTCTTATACCATGCTGACCTAAAATTTTGATTATTTTACTACAAACAAATTCACCACCATTGTCTAAAGGAAATTCCTTAATTGGGTGTCCAATAACTTTAATCTCAGCTAAGAAGGTTTTCAGTTTTACAGCTATTTCGGACTTTTCCCTCATGAAGTAGACATAACGGTATCTACTAAAACCATCGCTAAACAAAATAAAGTATCGGTTACCAGCTTGAGAAATTCCAAATGGTCCACAAACATCAGCATGTATTCTTTCACGTGGTATATTTGCTCTTTCTCTTGTTCCAAATTTCATTACATGAGATTTGCTATAAATACAAGCTTCGCAAAATTCTGAATCCAAATTAACATTTATTGCAAGCTCTCGTGCTAACATCATCTTCACATGTCTTTTATTTTGATGTTCTAAACGTTCATGGTACAACTGAAGCAAATCTTCATTAAAAGGAATGGATAAATATTCTTTACTGGCAATTTGAATAATCCACCATTCTTGCTTCTTAATCCAACTAGTATAGGCTTTCATCAATGGTAAGACTACATGTTCTGAAGTTGAAATACATGTACTTCTGGGATTTCGCTCTTGTGATGACAAAACAGAAAAGAATTTTTTCTTTATCTTTGGCACTAGCCAAATATCTGCAAGTTTAATTTTAGGCTTTTGTCCATTAATACTTGCTTCAATAGTGACAACACCTTTTCCCAAAGCTTGAACTGTGTCGCCGCTTGCTGTAGTTACTGTGTGAGTATTCTTAAATTCGTCAAATATTTCAAACAAATCACTTTTATTACAAATATGATTCGTTGTTCCATTGTCGACACACCAGTTCTCGTTATCACTTTCACAACGCAACGTTGTACTTGTTTCAGCTACTAAAGTGATATTTATAACTTCACGTTGACTACTTTTCTTGGATTTAGGTCTTCCGTCTGCTCTCCACTTTTCACACTGTTTGACTACATGTTTCTCTTCTTTACAATAATGACATCGCCATTTCTTTGGTTTACCAAAATGTTTTGATTTGGTTTTCTCCACAACTAGACTTTTACGATTCTACCCACTTTTGTTGGATAAAGCTTTTTCATAAGCACACAACTGGTTAGTTAAATTATCTAAGGTGCGATCTACTTTTGACATTAGCATCCAGCTTGATTGAAATGAGAAATAATCATCTGGCAGTGTTCCTAATATTTTACAGATCAAAAATAATTCTGTTAAAATCACACTTACAGTTATTGCTAGACAGACTTTTGTCCTTTGAAACTTCAGTCTGCAATTCAGTCCACAAGTTTTTTAATTTTGAAGTATGTGTTGCAACGTCATCTTCAGATTGTCTTTTATAACTAAAGAATTCCATGCACAAATCATAAGCTTTGTCTTCAATAATCTCTTGTATCATATTTATAGTTAAAATTAACATAGTACTACTGTCAGCCTGTGTATATAATTTTATATTTTTTTCATAACTATCAGTTTGCTCATTGGTTGCATCTTCAGGTAAAGGTAAAGGTGAAACCAATTTACCTTCTACAACATCAATAGCACCTGGGACACTTCGAAATAATATACATGTCTTGTACTTCCATGTTGACCAATTGCTCTGTCCTTCTAATAACCCGATATTTACTCTGCTAACTTCCATAATTTAGAAAACAAAGGAATATACTTTTCTATCAGAAACTTCAGCCGTCAATCCAGATTATGACACACACATTTCTATCAAAAAAAAAATTCTTGAATAGCAAATATTATGTTTTTCACACTTATTGGGATCCACGCTCTGCTACCATCTTAATGCAAAACTTTTGAACCCTTGTAAGGCAAAATAAAAAAATGACTTGCAATATAGAATCATTATTGAATTATTGATTGATTTTCAACTTATTCTATTGTTTTTTTTTATAACTAGTTTTATTCTAGGTATGTTAAAATAAATAGTAAATGTGTACATAAAAATAAACAATTTTAATAGCATCAATGTTTTCTTGAATAACAGCTGATTTTCGACGACCTTCACGAATTTCATCAGTGAGCGAAAGGTGGGCACGATTAAAATCGTTATACCAGCGTTTCACAATGGCAAAGGATGGGCTTCATCGCCAAATGTGGAAGTAAGTTGATCGATGCACCCTTGTCTTGATAATCCACGTCGAAAATCGTAATAAATCATCACACGAAAATTTTCACGGCTTAACTCCATTTCTTGGCTGACACGCAATCTTCAAGTAACCGTAAATAACACAAATAACGTTATTGACAAAAATTTTGAAGTTTGTTATTGTCAACAATGTCAGACGTTTCTACGGAAACGCACACGTTGCCAAGGCTCAAAATATAAATAGTGGCCCTCGTATCATGGATTTAAACCTTTACCAATTTCAAAAAACTTTTTTAAAGACAACTTTTTTTCAATGTTTATTCTTTTTTGTTCAAAATATTTAAGCTTTCTTTCTTTTTTGTTCTTTGGTACAATCTTCTAATTGCGTTTACCGTATTTCTCATAAATGTTAATTCAGAAGACCACCAAGGCACTCTTTTATGTTTAGCATTATTGTAAATATTTTTACCTATTTTAAATTAATTTAAACAAGCACTATTAATAGAATAAATATAATTAAAAATAAATAATTCAAAATCTTCAACTAATTTTAGTTTGTTTCTAATTAATTATCTATTTGTATGTCATTATTTAAAATATTTTCACAATTTAAAATTTTAATAAATTCATTTGTAATATTTTTATCAAAATTAACCCAACAAGTATCTTTAATAATAAACTTTTTCTACAATTTTGGTTTTTCAGTGTATTGTTAACTTCATACATCATTTTAAATGTTATAATTTTGTGATCCGAACAACTTTAAACCTCCTCAATTTTCCAATCTTTTAGTAAATCTATAAAAGAGTGGTTAGTAATCCTTAATCAATATTACTTTTACCACTTACAGTTTCAAAAGTGTTTAAATCCGATTTTTTATTTAAAAGTAACAAATCATTTATAATCAAAAATTCTTCCATAATTTTACCTCTATTATTTGTTAAATTATCAAACCGAAGTGTAGAACGACAATTATTATCCATAGTTAATAAAATTTGTTTGTCTTTATAAAATTCTAAAATATTTTTAGTTTTATTAAGTTTTATGTTTGTCTTGATTGGCATTCAGTTATACATTTATTGCTATAAAATTAATATTATTATATATAACTTCTACACTTATTCATTCATCAAAGAATTGACTTAGTAAAATTGCATTAAGTTATTTTTAATTATTATTACAGGCCTTTTTTTTAGTTTTCCTTGAGTATAAATTCTAAATTCTTTTGACTGATTTTCTTTAATATAAGGGTCTTGAATAAAAACTATATCAATATTTTCTTGTTTCATAAATTGAATAAAATTATAAGTTGCAATTTTTTAATGATTTAAATTAACTGGTACACAAGGATTGTTCAAAATTTAAACCAAAGTTTATACACTTAAAGTTTTCCTTTATACAATTACAGCATTGATTTTATTAATCAATGATTACAGTCTTTTAATTTATGTTCTTCACAAAAATTTGGATTTGAAGTAACGTCAATAACAATATTTTCAATTTTTTAATCACTAAAAATAAATTTTGGTATTATTTCATCACTTCCTATCGTAATTCTTTATTTTGAGTAATAATTTTTTCTGTAAAGTTCTCGATATTTAAGATTTCGGGAATGTTGTATATAATAAGTCTTGGATTTTTTTAATGTTGGAACAATCGTTTCAACCTTATTAGCACATTTTTTATATATTTGATTTTTCAATAATTCAATTTCTGTCAGATTACCCGATTGGATTACCATATTTCCATTTTTAAATGTTTTAAATGATTGAACACCTACTCCAATTTCATATAAATCAACATCCTTTTTAATATCATCTTCTATAGTTTCTACTGGTTTATCAGTTACTCATTTTACAATAACTTTATGTTTTATTTTCCTTTCAATAGTTTTTTTTAAATACAGTTTCTGAATATGACATTCTGTCATTAACTCATTACTGTTGGATATTGCATTTGCACCTAGCTTTAGATTAACTTTGTATTTTTTCGTTTATATAGATACCTACTAGTTTTTTTTGTTAACTTGTCAGAATAAAATAAAGTGTACAAGATATAGCTACTTATTTTTGAGTATTCTCAACAGGTTATGGGCTAATGTGCAAAAATGGGTAGTAAGATAGAATATAAAGCTTATCTTGGAAAACTAAATCATAGCAATTATTTTATGTGGAAGTTCTAAATCGAAATGTTGCTTATTAAGGAGAATTATGGACATGTGTTACTACAATCAAAAAAAACCCTACGGACGAAGATAACCAAAAGGATGATCAGGCTAGAACATTACTTGCCTTATCCGTTGAAGATAATCAACTAAATTTAGTACGAAATATTAAGACTGCAAAACAATCATGGGAATCACTTAAAAACTTTTATGAAAAATTCTGTTTGAATAATAAAGTTAGTGTAATGCGTAATATATGTTCTCTAAGACTTGAAGAAGGTGGTGATACTATAAAACATATAAATAGGCTTAACATCCGCTTTCAATAGTTACGTGAGTTAGGGGAAGAAAACATGTCAGACAGCTAGAATATTGCAATGTTATTAAGTAGTCTACCTGCTAGTTATGATTCTCTTATTATTGCTCTAGAAGCTAGGCCTGAAAACAAGTTAACTTTAAGTATGGTACAAAATAAAGTGATAGATACTTACAATCGTCATGAAGTTAATACTTCGGAAGAACATCATTTTACAGAAGCTTTACTCAAGACTAATATTGCTTCTAGTAGCAAAAATAACAATACAATATTTTGTTACTTTTGCAAAACAAGTAGGCACTTAAAAAGAAATTGTATTAAATATTTACAGCGGAAGGTGAAGAATGGTTAAAAAAGACAGTCAAAACAATTATAGAACATGAAACAGGTGAATATTTGTTTTTATTAACTGGTAAAAAATGAATCACATTTGCTGTGATGAAAGTCATTTTGTTAACTTTCAGAACATAGCAATGAAAAAAGTAGTTTTCGCAAATGGTGCCGAAAGAATTTCTGAAGGAAGAGGTGATGTAAAGATTACATTTAAAAATGGGAATAACAGATTAAATTCAGCCACAGTCAACAATGTTATGTATATTCCAAAAGCTGAGGGGAATATTTTATTTATAAAGAAGCTAATTGATCGTGGTTTACATTTGACAAATCAAAAAGTGATATTAAATTAAATGACGTCGACGTTTTTCATTAGGATGATAGCGGGAATTTATTCAAGCTACCACAGAAAGGAGTGATTAATGTTAGTCATACGAATTACGAGATAATACAAAATTTGTCAAAAAAATCAGCTAGTAAGTGGTATAAAAATTAGAGATTGTTATATTAGAAGAGAATACAAGCTTAGTTTAGAAGGAAAAAAAGAAAAAAGTTTTTTGGGCAGAAGCTGTAGTAACAGCAAACTTTCTCCAAAATCGTTTGCCTAGTAAAGCAATTCGAAAAACACCTTATGAATTGTGGAATGACCATATACCAAATATTTCTGATTTACAAATTTTTGGATCTAAAGTCATGATTCATATTCCAGATTAGAAAATAAGAAAATTAGATAGCAAGGCCAAATTGATGATTTGTATGGAGTAGGACGAACAATCAAGAACGTATAGATGTTACGATAATTTAACAAAAAGGATTATTGTGTCGTACATAATACGATGATAATGATAAAGACATAGAGATTGAAGTTGCAGTTCAATCAAACAAAAACCATCACAAGAAAATTGACGAAGATATTAACATATCCGAAAGTGCTGTAGAAAAAAAGGAAGAAGAAATTTTACTGACAGGTACAGTAAGTGGGGATATTGAAAGTAGACGTTCAACTAGACGAACAAAAGGTGTACCTCCTCGAAGGCGGATAGAAGCGATTAATGCAATAACAAATCAGTATAAGGAACCCACTAATTACAATGAAATTGTTATTTCGAACCATAAATAAGAATGGATAGCAGTTACGAATGACGTAATACACCCTCTGAATAAGAAGTCTACTTGGAATCTTGTAGAATTACTTACAGGACGAAACGCAGTAGGATGTAAATGGGTGTACAAAATAAAGCAAAATGAGTCTGGAGAGATACAGAAGTATAAAGGACATCTAGTCGCTCAAGAGTTTTCCCAGAAATTTGGACTAGATTACGATCTTGTCTTTACACCTGTAGTAAAACAAACAACATTTAGAGTGCTGCCAGCTTTAGCTGCTAAAGAAATAATGACTGTTATGCAATTTAACGCAAAGGCAGCGTTTTTAAATGGCAATTTAGAAGAAGTGATATACATGAAGCAACCTCAGTGTTACGAAGTAATCAGAAAAGAACATTTTGTTTGTGAATTAAGAAAAAGCATATATGGTTTGAAACAATCAATTAGAGTATGGAATCACACTGTTCATCACGTCTTGCTCACTAATAATTTTATACAGAGTGCCGCAGATCCTTGCTTATACAGTAAAAAAAAAAGAAAATGTTTGGTGCCATGTTCTTGTGCAGGTTGACGATTTTTTGATAGCGACTGTATCAGAATTATTGATTAAAGAGACCGAGACAATGTTACAAGCAAGTTTCGAAAAGGATAATTTGGGAGAAATCAAGAACTATTTGGGGATTAAGGTAGACATAGATCGGTATGGAAATTATACAATTAACCAGAGTCAGCACATTAAGAAGATAATTAATGACACAAATTTTTTAACTGCTAAAATATCCAAATATCCAATCGAACGGGGCTATGGAAAATGAAAACTAGAGACAACTATGTTAAAAGACAATAAAAAATATCAAAAATGTATTGGAAGTTTGTTATACTTATCTATAAATACTAGACCTGATATATTAATAGCAGTAAGCATACTAGCTCAAAATATAAGTAAGCCAAATACAGAGGTAAAAAGAATTGTAACATATTTAAAAGGAACAGTTACTTTTAAATTAAAATGAGCGAGATAGAGACTAAAAATGATCTACTAACTGGATGGGCAGATGCAAATTGGACAGAAGATCGAAATTACCGGAAGTCCAACACCGGGTATTTGTTAAACTGTTTGGAGAAACAATATCCTGGACTAGTCGAAAACAAAAATGCGTTGCTCTGTCAAGCACCGAAGCAGAATGTATTTCTCTCTCAGAAGCATGTCTAGAGGTTGCATGGATAAGGCGCCTGCTTAAAAATTTAAACTGCTACAGTGAAGATACAACAACTATGTATGAAGGTAATTAAAGTTGTTTGAAATTTATAGAAAAGGAACAAACCAGTAATGGAACAAAGCATATTGAAACAACAATAAAGACTACGTTAATAACGGGACTGTAAAGACTTGTTACTGTTCAACAGAAGACATGTTGGCAGTTATACTGACTAAACCTTTACCATTAACCAAGTTTTTGATCATTTGCGCAAATGAGTAGGGGTGTTGGATATTGCATTTGCACATAGCTTTAGATTAACTTTATAGTTTTTCGTTTATATAGATATCTACTAGTTTTTGGCTAATGTTTTTTACTTGTCAGAATAAAATAAAGTTTACAAGATATTGCAACTTATTATTAAGTATTCTCAACAATCACTAACTGACGTAACTTCGTTATTTTTTTTTTAATTTCCAACTTGCTTTTAAGTGTTTTAATTTCTTCATCCTTATTTTAGTTTGATTCGAAAATTTAACTTTAATCTTTCATATATTGATAGAAAAAACAACTTAGTTTCTGAACCTTTTTACCGCTATTCCACAGGTTTTGCCATGTTTGTAAACATAAATTTTTACTTTTTTTTTTTAATTTCACTGTTTTCACTAAAATTTGTTGCTTCTTTTGCCAATATGTCCGCAAATTCATTAAATTTGACCGCAGAATGAGATTTTATCCATTTCAAATGAATTTTCCATCCTTCTTCTTCCATTTCGATAATTACTTTTCTAATTTTATCAGTAATATTGTAATGTACATTATTCGAATTTTCCAAGCATTTTATAGTTATTTCACAATCTGTAGATATGAAAGCAGATTTTTTATTTGCAATTACATTAATGCCTTTAATTTTTAATAATAATTTTAATACAATAACAGAATAACAAATACGGAACTTTCGGCCTGGTTATTTGAACGTTTGTTGTCTAATTTATAATTGAATGTTGTCAGGGTATTTTAAACACCCTGTATATGTATTGGGTAATTTTGTTTGTAGTTTATTCACTTAGTTAGATTCCGTATATATTTTTTTTTTGTTTAAGAGCTTACTGTAGATAATGAATGTTTTGCTTGAATGGGTCACGCTGTATGTAAAGGAATTTTAGGAATGTGTAATGTGCATTAAGGAATTTCGTTTTTTTTGGTGTAGTTGCGTAATTTTCATTAGGAAATGTCAGTGTAGTTTTTTTTTTTTTGGAATTTTAAGTACAATCTTCAGTTTATTATGTGAAGTTCTGTTGAGATAAATTCATTTGTTTTTTTTTAAGTTTCATTACAAAGAAGCGTTGTTATCGCATTGGTGCCGTACTGTCGCATTCGTGTAGAGGAACAGTTGGAGAGTCGGAATGTTGGTTTTCATCCATGTAAGTAATATGGGTGGGCGATTGGTTGTACCTTTGCAGTAACATTTCTGTGTCAGGTCGAAGGAAAGTGCAGACAGGCAGCTTCTTCGCCTTAAATCAGGAGATCATCGTAAATTTAGGGGTGGAAATTTTAAAATTAAAATGGTTGATTGGTTTGTTTGGATGAATTTGTATGGAGGAGCGTTTTTAATATGGCGAGAAAGTAATTTTGAATGGGAGAGTGTCTGTCTTAAGCTTTGAAGCGTAAAGTCGTGCGTGTATGAAGTTGTAACAACCTTTTTTTGTGGTTGTATAAAAAACTACATTAATCTAAGATCATTAATTTATTTTGCGTAAAAATTAGAGGAATTTTGAATTATTTTATATAAAATTGAAAACTGGTAATTTAATTGGCATTTCATAGAACATATATTTTGGGTGTAAATGATATAAATAGTTCTAGTTCCCTTTCTTAAAAAATTGGATTGATATTATGTAACAGCGCAACGCAAGAAAATTTTATACTTGAGTTGTTGAAAGCTTTTGTAATTCAGTTATTGCTGAATGTTTATAAACAAGAATGATTTTATTTAATTTTTTATATTTGTGCCATCTTATGGTGGTAAGTTGTTTTTCCATAATATTAAAGGCTAAAGCCTTTGTTTTTAGGCACCACCACCACCACCTTTTAATTTTTTTAAACACGTTAATTACACTTTTCAATATTTAATTTTTTAAAGTATTTAATTTGTATACTTACTTACTTAATCTTAATGGCACATATAAGTATACCTTAATCTATTGTTATTCTAAACGGCAAGTTTTACATGAGTTACCTTCACAACGCTAGAACTACATGGTACAAATAAATTTGGCAATCTAACTTACAAGAAATTTTTAAATGGATACCTAAGCTAGACATCACCTTACTTCAACCATTCTGCTTCATAGTACCCATGCAGTTTATAAACAGAACAGTTATAAGGTAAAGTGTTTTTATATAGTTTAGTTGTAAACTTGGAATTTTTCTCATTTTCAACAACCATTTATTAAATAAACTTATGTAAATTGTTATTTTCATTTCTGTTAAATGTTTTAGTATTCATTATTTAAGGTTTTGTTATTTTCCTGGACAAAGATAACATGGCGCTCGAAAATTAATATTTTATTTATAATATTTGATAACAATTTTTGCCAATAAGTGAAAATAATCCAGCAGAACGAAACAACTAGCATTTCAGGTAGGTTCAATTAATTGTTTATTAGAATCCTCCCTATTCTACCACTGAGTCAGAGGCACATTATTTAAAATTTATATGTTAATACTTTAACAACATTATTGTAAGTTACAATTTGACGCTTTATTTTAATGTTGTAATTGTATTACAGTATTGTTTATTTTATATAGTTATACTTTGGCGCGACGTGCAGGGACCTGAAATTTATTACTTGACTTTGATTTTTATTACTTGAAATTTATTGTTTTTATTACATTTGTGTTAATATTTTCTGTGGGGCCAGAAAAGGGACATGCTGTTGTTTCAATAATGTTAATTATTCTCATTTGTGCTTGTTTATATTTTTTAATTGCTTTTATATTAAGTGTTTACAGAATTTTAAGGAGTGTTACAATTTAGGTTACGCTTGTTTTTTTATGTGTTTCTTTATGATTATGTGTTTATATAATATTTTTACGATGACAAATTTTAATTATTTAATTGATGTTTTTTATATTGATGAGCTATTTTAGTAGTTAACATTTTTTAATTGTAAATGGAGCAGAAGGGTTGACAATAGATGAGAGATGTAAATTAAATTTAAAAGGATTAATCCAAATTTACTTGATTACATTTTATGTAACAGGAATTATTAAAAATGCATTCAATATTTGATTATGATACATTACATCGATTTATAGATTCAATTCTAGGTCATGATTTATCCCATTCAGTTTTTGTTTTTAAACGATATTGTTTTTTAAGTACTTTTAAAGGCTAAATGATGCCAAGTTAAATATTAATTAAAAGATAAATGTGAATTTATCATATTTAAGTTTTGTTATTGATAAACTTCATTCAATAGTTAATACATTTATTTAAATTTTGAAACGCTTGAATTACATTACTTTTGATAATGAATTTTTATATTTATACGATTTAGAAATTATTGAATCCATTTAACAAAAACTTTGAAATGAATTACAAATTTAGATTATTTTATTTTTATGTCACATAATGACAATATTAATACTTTAACTAGTATTCCTGCTTAAGATTTTTTTTCAAATTAATTGGAAGTTAGTTCTTTAGAATTTTCTGTTGTTGATTTAGACGATTGGTATAAGAAGATGTTAGCCAATGTTTCTAAAAATCCTGAATTATTTCCTAATTGGAGAGTTGAAGATGATAAACTCTACAAATTTATTTCTAATGATTTAAACATAGAATCGAATTTAGTGGAATGGAAATTAGTTGTTCCGAAATCTTTAAGGAAAGATATTTTACGAAAATTTCATGATGATCCTACATCATCACATTTTGGTGTTTTAAAACTTTTCAAAAATTAAAGAATTTTATTACTGGCCAAAATGAAGTCAGATATTTCCAAATATATTAGGAATTGCAATGTTGTAATCGAAGCAAGTCTTCACAATTTAATCATTATGGTTTTATGGGTAAAGAGAAAAATGTTTCTTATCCTTTTCAATGTATTTCTATTGATTTAGTGGGTCCTTTTCCTAGATCGAAGAGTGGAAACACAGTTTTATTAGTTATTTGTGATTGGTTTACTAAATTTACTTTGATTCACCCTATGCGCAGTGCTACTGCTAAAAGAATTTGTCAATATATTGAGAATTATGTATTTCTAGTATACGGTGTTCCTCAAATTTGTATGGTGGACAATGGTCCTCAATTTAAAAGTTCACAATTTAAAATTTAATGAGTTCTTACAAAGTTCAATCCGTTTGGTTTAATGCTAGTTATCACCCTCAAGTAAATTTTGTTGAGAGAGTTAATAAAGTAGTAGGTATTGCGATTAGATCTTATATTCAAGATGATCACAGGAATGGGATGTTGAAATTCACAAAATTGCATGCTATTCGTAACGCTGTTCATGAGTCTACGAAATTTTCACCTTCCTTTTGGCGTTTGGTCGGACAGTTCCTATTTCTGGAGATTTTATGGTCGACTAAAGGATTTCAAAGAGGATGATTTATTTATTACTAACCGTGAACAATTAGTTCAAGATTTAAATGAACTTTCACCCATTTTTAAACATGTTAAACAAAATTTACATGCAGCTTACGAAAGAAATTCAAAATCTTACAATTTGCGACGTCGTCCGTTGAAATTAAACGTTGGCGATTTAGTTTGGAAAAGAATTTTACTTTATCTGATGCGACTAAAATTATAGTCAAAAGTTAGCTCCAAAATTTATTGAAGCGAAAGTTATTGAGTGGTAGGTCCAACTACGTACCGATTGGCCACCTATTGATAATAAACCCTTAGGTGTTTTTCATGTTAAGATTTAAAACCTCATTAGTCTTATTTTTAGTATTCTTTTAATATTTTTCGACTTTAGTATTTTTACATTCTGGTTTTCTTATTTATATTTTTAATTATTTTGATAATTTTTCAAAATAATTTTATTTTGTCTTATTTCGCACATTATTTTATTTTATATTGTTGTGGCTTTGCAAACCACTTAATTATTTTTACATTTGTAGCATGATTTTTGCTACATTTGTTTAGCACGATGGTTGATATTTAGATCCCATTGTGTGATTGAATTTGACTTTGTGGGACATTAGTTCTCAGGCAGATTATCTTTCTTTATTGGATTTTCCATTTGCTATTGTTACAATAGTAAAATTGAAGATAACTATTTTGAGTTTACCTCTGATCGTTAATTTGACGTGTAAACTCTTTACCATTGATAAGAAAACTAGTAATGCTTCTATACATTTTATTTTTGATTGATTTAGTTATTTTATTTTTCCTGATTTGTGTAGTGTTACTATTCTTGGACGGTGCTTGAGGACTTCGGTTCGCCTCGTGTCAACCTCGATTAGTTCACTTCGATTTCTGATTATGACGTTTTGGTAGTTTTAGGAGGGGTTGTTGTGTTCGTAAGAGTGCATCAACTTTCTCTTGCTATCTCACCTAGATTTCGATTATTTATAAAATGTGCGTGTTAGTTAGGGTATGTTGAGTCTTGGACGATGACTGTGGAACAACATGAAACCTGAATCTCGTGAAGGGTAGAGTGGCCTCTTTGTTCTCCACGACGAAGCATCCTGAGCTAATTTGCCATGAAAATTATCTTGGTTTACCGATTTTGACTCACTTATCGAACGTGACTGTGGTTTGTGTTATGTACCTAGGAGGCTTGGTTTGAGACCATAGGGTAATTGAACCGCTCTTTCTCGACCTCAAATCTCGCGATTATTTTTGTTAGTCCGAAGGTTTTTTTTTTATACTCCGAGTAGAGTGGCGTTTGTTGATTTTTATAAGTTGCACGATGACCGTTTCCGGGTTTCTCCCACTGTCCCTTCAGGTCATGGTAGGTTACGGTTTTTCGTTTTTTACCTTAGAATCAAATTTTTTACCGGATACTCATTTTGCTCTCCTGATGGTGGTTTTTCACCCCCAAGTTAAAGTTTTTGACTTTATTTAAGGTTTCGGGTCCTTGATTCTCGACTAGTGGCGTGTGCGGGTGGTAGCGCGTCATTAGCTTTTTGGTGTTGCGAGGGTCTTTCCTGACCGACGTCACCACATTTTCCGTACTTCCGTACATTTTCTTGTTATTTTTAAATATTGCTTATATTTTAATTAGCTTAACATTTTGTATTTTTTTAAATTTTAATATTTTTAATTTAGTGTTTGGAATCTCCGCTTTGGTGATCTCGAGTCCAAATTTTAGGAGGGGTGTAACAACCTTTTTTTGTGGTTGTATAAAATACATTAATCTAAGATCATTAATTTATTTTGCGTAAAATTAGAAATTTTAATTATTTTATATAAAATTGAAAACTGGAATTTAATTGGCATTTCATAGAACATATATTTTGGGGAAATGATATAAATAGCTGTTCCTTTCTTAAAAATTGGATTGATATTATGTAACAGCGCAAAAGAAAATTTTTATACTTGAGTTGTTGAAAAGCTTTTGTAATTCAGTTATTGCTGAATGTTTATACAAAAGAATGATTTTTATTTAATTTTTATATTTGTCCATCTTATGGTGGTAAGTTTTTTTCCATAAAAATTTAAAGCCTTTGTTTTTTAAACCACCTTTTAATTTTTTAAACACGTTAATTACACTTTTCAATTTAATTTTTAAAGTATTTAATTTGTATACTTACTTCTTAATCTTAATGGCACATATAAGGGTATACCTTAATCTATTGTTATTCTAAAAATTTTACATGAGTTATTCACAACCTAGAACTACATGGTACAAATAAATTTGGCAATTAACTTAAAAAATTTTTAAATGGATACCTAAGCTGACATCACCATTCAACCATTCTGCTTCATTACCCATGCAGTTTATAAACAGAACAGTTATGGTAAAGTGTTTTTTATATAGTTTAGTTGTAAACTTAATTTTCTCATTTTCAACAACCATTTATTAAATAAACTTATGTAAAGTTATTTTCATTTCTGTTAAATGTTTTAGTATTCATTATTTGGTTTTTATTTTCCGGAAAAGATAACATGGCGCTCGAGAAATTAATATTTTATTTATAATATTTGATAACAATTTTGCCAATAGTGAAAATAATCCAGCAGAACGAAACAACTAGCATTTCAGGTAGGTTCAATTAATTGTTTATTAGAATCCTCCCTATTCTACCACTGAGTCAAGGCACATTATTTAAAATTATATATGTTAATCTTTAACAACATTATTATTTACAATTTGACGCTTTATTTTAATTTTGTATTACAGTATTGTTGTTTAACACCATTATAGTTATAAAGTCGTCGAATTATCGGAATTGGGGTTTCATCATTGTACTCTAGTGAAAGTTAAGGAGTAGCGTTGAGGACTTAAAGACTAGTCGAACATAACCGTTTGGGATATTTTTGTGAAGTAACATTTCAACCGGGCTCGCTCATTAATTTAGTTTATTGGAGAATAACAGCATTAGTGCGTTTATGATGGAAATTGGTTCGTGTTTTCTTGTGTGCGAACATGAGGACTATTGAATTTTCGTGATTAACGAGATATAATTAGAAACCCCATTCCTAAGAGTTATGAACGTATGACCACCACCCACGTACTGTTTAAGATTATTAAAACGATGTGTGAGTGTTTTTTTGTTTGTTTGCCGAACCTTATCAACTTTGAGTTAAAGAAATTATTAGAATTTAAAATAGTTAATGCTGCTTCATAGTTTGAGACATCATTGTAAATTAATTGAAATCAAGTTGAATACGCGGTAGCAACCTGAGGCAGTTTATTGTCGTTAGCCATAACAGTAATCAAAGCTCGTGGCCCGACACCATCGACGCTGTCATAGAGCAGAGATCCCTATTTGCCTGCGTGACTTAGGTAATGTAATTTACATTCTGTTGGTGATCTTGCGACTTGAAAGAATAAAAATTTGATTGTGTTTTTATGTAATGTGTGTTAAAAGGAACCTGTTGGAAGTAATTATTTTTGAATTTATTGTGTCATTTTGTCAACGTCTCAGAGTTTTTTGTCTATTTAGAAGCTATTTAAGGTGTTTTGTTTTCTTTGTTTTTTGATACCATTAATATTATATGCAGGGATAAAAAAATCTTACCTTCATTATTCAGTTGTTTATATAAGATTTACGTGCTGATAGTCCAAAGTATGAATTTCTTTGAATGCAATTTAGCTTAAGATAGTTTTGTGCTGCCAGAATTCAATGAGGTAAAAGTTAAGAAGTACGATTACCTTTATATTCAAATTGACCTGTTTAAACTTTAATTGTTTTATTTATTTATTTTGATTTAATAGATGTTTAACTAGTTACTATTTTGGAGTAATTATTTTAATATTGCCTTGACAAAGGGTGATGATATATTGCTCAAATAGAAAAGCGTGCGAGTTCTATTAAGAGAAGTTGGAGTTTTGTTTTTGTTTTGTTTTATTGCCAGATTACTAACGAACGTAATTCCAGTTTAGACAAGAGTTGTAACTGAATTGAAGTCAGTTTGTTTATGTTGATTTGTTTAAGGGAGTGATTTAACGTAAGGAACATTAGAGATTTGTATTGAATTTGAATATTGCTGCACGGTGGTAAGTTGATCAGATTAAGGTGCAGATTTTGAAGCCTTTTGGTGAAGCAGTATTGCGGAAAGTAAACGTTACGATTTGGTAAGTGTGGTAAGTTGGTATTCGGACCACTGCGTACCGTCGTTTAATTCAGTTTAAAACACCCTGGTGTGTTCTTTTAGAATATCCTGGCGCCTACCGGAACCTATTGTATCATTTTCCCGATTTCGACTTTGGTAGATAGCGTAAACTACGGAGACGAGACAGCTTTGTCCCAATAGGCCCTCACTCGCACGCCGAGCTAGCCGTGCAAAAACCAGGTTTATCTTTTACCTTGTCCTAGTGAACATTTTTACCGTAACAATGTGCAGAATAGTTCATTATTTCTGCAAATTACTACTACACAACCAACCTTATTATTTATTTTACTTCCATCCGTGTAGGTGTCATGAACATGATTTGAATTATCAACATCAGTATTTATGTTTGGTAATTTACCAAGATGTATCCAGTTTTTAATCGGGGTGTGAAAATCAGTTATAGTTGATGTCAATTAAATTCTTTGTATTGTAAATATTTACTAATTCTTTTAATTTATTATTGTAGGAGTTATGCCAGATATCACACAGGATGCATCGAATGAAATAGTTCTATATCCTTTAGCTATTTTAATAATAATCAATCTTTGTATACTTTCTAATTTATTACAGTTCTTTTTCTTTTTAAAGCGCTGATCCAAATAGGAATACCGTAGGATAACAACGGTAAAATAGCACCTTTATAAATTAATTTTAGCACTTCAGATTTTAATCCTCATTTAATTTTAGCCGATCTACTAATCATATTTATTATTTTCTTACATTTTAAAGTTAAGCAAGTTTAACAAATGTAAATTTTCAGTCGAGAAACATTCATAAATATTTTAATTTTTGTACTTGACCCAAATTTTTATTGTTCAAATATCATTTATTATTGCAGTTCGCTTAGATCTTTTCTTAGATATTAATAAAACCTCATATTTTTTCTCATTAAACTGTATCTTATTATTTTTCCCCAATCCATAATATTGATCAAATCAATGTTAGCATGATTTTCTGCTTAAATTACATTTATACCTGTAGATATAATTATAAGATCGTCAGCAAACGCAATTACTTTAGTGTTTTTCCAAATTTTAAACTCAACTAGGAATTATACAAAATAGTCAAAAAACAAGGAGCACAACAAGAGCCTTGTGGCTTATAGGCTTAGGCTTTTCCTTACAAGTACAATTTAATTCCATTTTTGCTTTCCTATTTCTAAAATACTTCTTACTAAGGTTCCATACATTTTTTGGAGAATTAAAATTTTTCAAATTGAATAAAATTGAAGGCCACCAAGCAGCATCCAAAGTAGTGTAACGCTGTGTTTATTTTGAAAAAAAAAGTTTTGAACACATTGCTTCACAATCAGCCATAACTGTATCTACTGTGCTTAATTTAGATTTGAATCCAAATTGGTTACGGCTTAATAAATTATTCGGATATAGATAATGCATAACTCTATTTATCAACACTTTTTCTAAAATTTTTCTTCTATTTAACAAACTTATGGGCCTAAATGTTAAAATATTATCATCACTCTTACGGGTTTGGCAAAGGGAATTATTGTAGAACTTTTTTCCAAATAATAAAATAAATTGCTCTCTTTAAACATTCATTATAAATAGAGGAAATAACATTTGGAAACTTATAAAATAATTTTAGTAAAATATTACCAGATATACCATCTTGTGCTGAGATTCGTTATTGTTTAATTTTAATAATATTTTCAATTTCATTTTTCGTGCATTCTATATCGTCAGGCGTGTATATTTCTGTTACTTTTTCTCTTATTTCTTTATAATTTGTATTACCAGATTCTACACCATCTATTGACACTAAACCTTTTAATAAAAAAAATAATAAAATTATAAAGATCCAGAAAAATCATTACGTAAATTCCCAAATTAATTTTTGTTAATTGCATGTTTTGTAGAAGCTCCGATCATTTTAAAAATGAAGTTGTTTGCCCCTTCTTCTGTAGTAAAGAAATCGTGAAGATTTCTGCGCAAGAAACCCACCATAGTATCACTACTATTTGCAACCAATCACGTTAGATCGCGAATAGTCATAATTAATAATCCAGTCACGTAGAACCGCGGATTATATATAAACGGTAACAAGATACGAAATTAGTTCCGGTTCGCTCCTTAGCTAGCACTTCAGGTAGTGCCTGCCAGCGCTTCAGTTAGTTCGTGCCCGCTCTTTAGCCATTCAGTTATTCTACCGCTCTTTGACGAGCTCTTCCGTTGTTGCTTTTTAGCGAACATTAGTTGCCAGTCCATCTGACTAGTTAGTTCCTGCCGTTCCGTCTTCTGAGTCCAATGTTAACGCTCGGCTTCAGTTCAAGAACTTTAAGTCTTGAGTTTATATTAATTATCACACCGCCTGCAGTGATAGATTTCTCTCCTTGCTGGAATTATAGAACGACCTTGTATACTATCAAACATCACAACATAATTACATACAGTCCTGGAGCGCTGATACACAATATAAATACACAAGCCTCTCTTTACTTTTGGAGTGATTCCCAATATTAAGACCTGTCCAGAAATGGATTATCCCTAATTGCCTTTAAGTGTTGTTTAAGCATCCCTAAGACGTATGTCTGTATAGATCGGTCTATCCTGTTAATTTACCTGAGGTGCGACCGCTCGTTGGGGAAATTAAACCAGTAACAAACACATACACCTATAATAAACACGACCGAGTTAAGAGATTTGCACATTATAGACAACAGATCGTACCGATATAATCACCAGAAGTTAAATCCTGTGCGATTAGTCCAACCCCCAGGTTTGACATAACCACGAGGAGACCGCCCGTGTGTTAAATCAAATCTTAATACGTTGCTTCTAAACCGTATCCTTAACTCATCCTTTCCGAGAGTATAAAAAACCACTTAGAGACCGCTAGGTGAATTATACTTTTGAATGCCTGCATAACCACGAGGAAACCGCCCGCGTGCTAAATCAAATCTTAACACGTTACTTTTAAACCGTATCCTAAACTCATCTTTTCCGAAAGTATAAAAACCACTTGGAGACCGCTAGGTGAATTATACTTCTGAACGCCTGTATACCTAACCTGATTAAAGTCGGATAATCCCCCGGTGAAATCTAGTTGTACGAAAACCGATCACATGTAAATTACTTAAAGATCAAAGTTTACATCAATTAAAAAGAATTGTGACTTTCCTAAATCAGTATTCTTAAAGAACGTCTTGTACATAAAATTTCCCGAAACGATTTAAAATAATCACAATTAAAAAGGAAATATATTTTCGTTACAGATAAGTACGCAACTATCCTTTTTCTATACATAAGAAAAAGGAGTAACCGATTTTGTTAGTAAAGTCATTCACTGAAGTACAGGTCAACGTACTATGCTAACCAACACTAAATAGAACGCTCACCCCCTTTAAATTCTCATATCGTTTATTCCTCGAAATTGTATATAAATACTGCCTATAATTCTATTTCAGTTAGTTTACGTAGATATAACGGTAATCGAGTACTCGACCGATCGAGTACCCCGGGTACTCCAGTGTTCGAGTACTCCGGGGCATTCGAGTGCTCGGAGTGATCCGAGTATTCTGCTAGTTTAAATTATGATCCAGATAGTTTACTCGGATGATACGGTAATCGATCCGATCGAGTATATCGAGTACGACTAGCGGAGTAGTCGTTACGTTATGGCGGCCCCGACTTGGTTAGGTAGCCTCATGAGACGGATAGTAAGCATTAGTATCACTTCCGGCCGGTCGCTTGCGCTCCTCGAGATTTTATTGTACGCAGTGTGCGGACGAGGCTTTCCAGCTACTTCGTCGTCAACGGCTCTTATTACAAATAAGTGGTGGTTATGCTTCGCGCACTCCTATCGACCCTAATAGACGTGCACGATTTAGAGAGAGAAAGGTTGGCGTGCCGGCGACGCAATACGAGCGTACCGCTTATTAATTAGTGTAGTGGATGGTCGGGGCGCGACATCGTTCTACATTCACTCTGCTTAATTTCATACACTACACTCGTTGCCGACACGCCGCTAATTGTGGGATACTAATTTGGCCGATGCCGTGCGATCGGGTGGTACATATAAAGTTTTATATACATAAATAGTTAACGCTTAAGGATATTGATTTCATTCTCTTTAAGATAAAATCAGATTTAATTATGATGGAAAATTATCAATAAGAAATTGATTTGCGAATGAATTATTACAAAAGTCAATGCTGTAATAGTTTTAAATTTGTAATCTAATATAGCTTATTCCTTGAAATTATCTAACCATTTGTTGTCCTATAAACACCAATATCTTGACGAGACCTGCTAAATATCGTGTCCAAGACCTGGAGGAACCATCCCAAAGCCTATTTGTGTTATATAAATGAATTATTTTGTTACATGTTTTTAGGTTAAGTGAAATATACATAGAATAAGTCACGTATTTTAGATTTGTACATAATAGGAAATAAATTTATTGTATGTTGAAATCTTTCAGTCAATCAAATCTCGATCACGACCTTTCTCCGATTGTGGTTAGTCCGAGGCAATTGTACACTCTATAATTTATAGTAAACGCCGCCCCGTTATTTAAGTGCTTACACTTGGCGACTTAAACATTAGTTACAAATTGACCCTAACGTCTGGGTTACATTTGGCACGAATTCAAATTAGATAAAGTAAACGAGCTTAAAGAGGAACCGGCTTTCAAAATTGCACATAACGAAAGGGGTGGTTTACAAATTGGCACCTAACGTGGGGGCTTTACAAAATATCCATCTTTTTTTTAAAGAACTTAAAACAGAACACTTGTGAATTTTATTAGAAGCTAGTTTATATACTATATTCCATGGATCATTTAAATTAGTAAGATTGCATATTTTCCATAATTTTATTTTTTCAAAATTGTTTTTTGTGCGTTAAATATATTTTTTGCGCATTATAGTTAAATCTATGTTTCACTAGGGTAAAGTTTTTGGAAATTTTCTGATTATTTTTTTGATGATTTAAAAGCTTATTTGCAAGTTAATGTCAAAGTGTCTTGAAACATTTTCATGAAGTTATTTAAATTAAAACAATGTTTAACTGTATTAGATAATTCAAAATCTAATTCCTCTAAATTTCGGCAATAAAAAGTTGACATAAATTTTTTAGTAATATTGTCATCAAAAATTTCATAATTTTCATTTAAAACTATAATTTTATTTTAATTTGTATTGGAACTAAAATCATTTATAAATTCTATATCAAAGATCATCGAACAGTGGTAGGAACAACTTTCAAAGTAGTGATGAGAACCATCACCACTCCTTTTTTTACGTCTCAAGCCCCGCCCCCTTTCACTTTTTTATATACCCACGTGGGGACCGGATTTTCCACCCTTATTTTTACTCGCTTACGTGTAGGACGTATTTTTTCACCCCTATTTTTGCACATCCACGTGTGAGACCGCATTTTCAACCCCTAATTATTTTTTATATACCCTCGTGTGAGAGACCGTATCCTTTCTTTTCGAAGGCCCTTTTCAACCCTAATTATTTTTACTCGCTTACGTATAGGACGTGTATTTTCACCCCTATTTTTTACACACCCACGTGTGAGACCGCATTTTCTACCCTTTTCTTTCCCTTTCAACCCTAATTATTTTTACTCGCTTACATGAAGGACCGTATTACCCTTATTTTTATGATTTCTTTTGGGGGTTAAACCTTATGGCTGTATTAAGCACCTTTTGACAGCTAGGACTTTTTTGTGGTTGCTAACGTGAGGACTGTATTTAGGGGGTGGGGGCTGGTCTAGGGGTAAGTCTTAGGATTGGCCCTGGGGCTAGGGTTGGAACTTAGGGCTGGGGGCTGTATCTAGAGGTAGGGTTGTTTTCTGGTAATTATCTTGTAATTAAGGTCCTTTTGGTTGTAACCCTGGAGGTTGCACATGCATACAATGTTGGAAATTAATAAGAATTATTTAGTTATTGCTTTAAAAGGGTTAAATGCTATTGGAGAAAACGTATTTTCTAATAATGATGTAAAATAGCAGCTGTGTTAAGGATTGATCTTGCGTGGGGAATTTGAATGACAGTAAAATTTAATTATAGAACACTTATTTTTATTGTAAATTCATACTTATCCTCAGTGAACTATAAAAATTACTGACATTCCTAATGAAACAAATTTTTATTAAGTTAATTAATTACATAGCAGTTTGTGTTTTCTAAAACGAATATTAAAACATAGTTTACCTGCATTGAAATAATATCCATCCGACCGTTAAAAATGTTGTACGTCTTAATATTTTTAAAAGAAACTTAATGCTTAGATGTTAACTGTAATTAAAAATCTGTAAATAAATAAAGGGTTAACACACTTACCAGCTCTGTAACGTTTTAAGGCACTGATTTACGCGTGATGGTCACCGCTTTTGTGTTGCTTGTGTAATTAAACTTTCTAGATTGTGTAAAACCAGCTATTGGTTCTCCATAGTGTAAAATATACAAATAACCTTATCATCTTTATCCACTTACTGCAACATTCTCTTAAAATAAAATCGGTTTGAAAAAATATTCATATTTACACAAATTGTTTTTATAAAACCATATTAAGAGTTGGAATGTTTTAAAATTCCATAACAATATGTAGTAAGAAATTACTGTTCATGTTTACTTTACTAATTACCGTGTAATTATATAACTTTGTTTAATTTAATAGTCTAAAATTACCAATATAATATAAATAATTTCTTTTAAAAACACTAAATAATAAATTTTATATAACACGATTTTTAAAAACACACATGCTGAATTAAAAGAAAAACAATGGTTATTTTTATTACAGAGCTCTTGATTAAAAACAATTAAAGCACTAAAAATCTCTTATTTATCAGAATAGAATGGTTGGATATAAACAGGCATTCCGATCATTAACTATTTAGAAAGTAATAAGAAAAACCTGAATTCGTATTTAAACACATGTACTTACAAAAAATTTACATTCAAAACACAAATATTTTAAAATTTTCTAACGGAATTACTTAAATTTGAAGCTTCAGATTACGTAAACTATTGTATACTCGATTACGCTCACAGCACACACACTATGAATTTTTATCAGTTGGGACGTAATATAATTTATTTGAAATTTCATAGAAGTTACAGTCATCAAAACTGAGATGCATTACTTATCGTCTTCACACTGATAATAATAGTTTATTAACAATTATAAAAACGTCTAATACCACTAATGTTACATCATAATAATAATAAGTGATTACATTAAATACATTTAAAATATATAACTTTTATACTACGCCTATTATTACATAGAGATGAGATTATTCTTAAATTTAATTGATTTCGATAGAGATCTGGAAATACTACAACCGCTCGAAATCTTCTTCTCTCGATATCAAAAAGCTATACTAGTGATACATTAAGTCATAATAGCGGATACAGCTACATTGCTAACGATTATTGATGTTTTTGCATGAGATTTTTGAATGAGACAGCCTCGCAGGTATTTTTAAGAAAAAACACATCTCATGAGATCAAACGAGATTTTTGAGATACAATCTCCTCACCGTCTGCACCTTGAACGATTATATTGTAACCTAAAAAGTAGCTAATAACCCTAATAGTTTATCAGACAATTATTACATGGACATGAGGTTAGCCCTAAATTAACTGGTTTCAAACGACTCTGAATGCTGCACGCTCAAATCTTTTAGCTCGTACGCAGAAGTTGTACCGTATTCACTTCCTTCAATTTTATCTGCATTCTGTTTCGAGGCTGTAGTACGTTTTCTAATACATAAACAGAATCTTCAATACTGTGATGCGTGTAGCAGCAAAACACATTAGCTAGTTAGTTTCACCTCTATATTACTTTACATGCAAGCCTGATCTTATCATAAATAAATACATCTGTCAAAAAAGCTAATTAAACATAACTCCACGGCCTGGGTATAGCAAGCAACGCTTCCAATTATAGCTTTTAGTCAACACAATAGTGCCTACAACTACATACAATCGACTAGCACTGCTTTAGCACGAGGATCAAACGAAAAACACGCACGCACGCACGTACACGTACGCACCACGCAAGCTGCACGCATGCTCGCACGCACGACGCCGCACGTACGCGCACGTACGCACTCGACGTACGCACGCTCGCACGTACGCGCGTTCGCACGCTCGTACGACGCTCGCACCGCACGTATGCGCACACACACACACACACACACACACACACACACACACACACACACACACACACACACACACACACACCAGACGAAACACGCAAACGCGAAACACACAAAACACAAACGCGAAAACACACTACACAAAAACACGCAACCAAACACGAAAAACGATAACACAAAATACGCAAACGCAAAGACATACAAATGCGAAAACACGTAAAAACGAGCACGCAAAATACGAAAACATACAAACGAAAATACGCCAACACAAAAAACACGCAAAACGAGAACACGCTAAAGCGAAAAAACTTGTAAACTTGCAAACATGAAACAAGACGGTGGAGCACCGTTAGGAAAAAAACAGGTTTATTAACAAAATTGAAGGAAAGCTTAACGTTTGTAAATATATTATTATTATTATTATAAACAACAATACATCATTATCATTTAATAACATGCTTTATCGGTTTTCTTCTTTTTCTTGAACCGTGAGTCGTCGTCATCATCATCATGATTTTGAGATTTACCCTTCCCCCGTACCTCATCGCTCTTCTTTCTCTTCTGTGAACCATCACCATCATCTTGGATGTGAGATACACCCAGCTCAACCACGTCATTGCTTCCATCATTATCTTGAACGGTTATGTTGTAATTGTTTATTAACAAGTCAGTAAAATCTCTAATGTCCGCTGATGTTGGCTCATAAACAGGAGAATACATTATAGTAATGCTCACTCGATGACAGTTACACTTTAAAGAGCGAAACACACGAGAAACGAGAACGCAACTAGCCTTTGGGTCTTGTGAGTAAGCGTGCTCGTCAATGTTAGGGTAGAATCGGACATCTTCGGGGGATGTCTGAAGTATTGACCTAACCACACTCTAACATAGCCCTTGGGGACATGCTTATAAATCTAAAAGCCTCTTTTATGGTCGAGGTATTTTCTTCTAAGACGTCAGAACGCAGCTAGCCTTGGGTCTTGTGCACAAGCGTGCTCGTCAATGTTCGGGTAGAATCGGACATCTTCGGGGATGCCTGAAGTATTGACCTAACCACACTCTAACATAGCCCCTGGGGGCATGTTTATAAATCTAAACGCCTCTTTTATGATCGAGGTATTTTCTCCTAAGACGGCCGTCTTATAAAAGAGATTTTTTTAGTGCTTTAATTGTTTTTAAGCCCTGTAATAAAAAATAACCCCATTGTTTTTCTTTTAATTCAGCATGTGTGTTTTTAAAAATCGTGTTATATAAAATTTATTATTTAGTGTTTTAAAAGAAATTATTTTATTATATTGGTAATCAATTTTAGACTATTAAATTAAACAAAGTTATATAATTACACGGTAATTAGCTAAAGTAAACATGAACAGTAATTTCTTTACATATTGTTATGGAATTTTAAACATTCCAACTCTTAATATGGTTTTATAAAAACAATTTTGCGTACAATATGAATATTTTTTCAAACCGATTTTATTTTAAGAGAATGTTGCAGTAAGTGCGATAAAGATGATAAGGTTATTTGTATATTTTACATATAAAACCAATAGCTGGTTTTACAATCTAGAAAGTTTAATTAACAAGCAACACAAAAGCGGTGACCATCACGCGTAAATCAGTGCCTTAAAACGTTACAGAGCTGGTAAGTGTGGTGTTAACCCTTTTTGTTACAGATTTTTTAATTACAGTTAACATCTAAGCATTAAGTTTCTTTTAAAAAATATTAAGACGTACAACATTTTTAACGGTCGGATGGATATTATTTCAATGCAGGTAAACTATGTTTTAATATTCGTTTTAGAAAACACAAACTGCTATGTAATTAATTAACTTAATAAAATTTGTTTCATTAGGAATGTCAGTAATTTTTATAGTTCACTGAGGATAAGTATGCAATTTACAATAAAATAAGTGTTCTATAATTAAATTTTACTGTCATTCAAATTCAAGATCAATCCTTAACACAGCTGCTATTTTACATCATTATTAAAAATACGTTTTCTCCAATAGCATTAACCCTTTTAAAGCAATACACTAAATAATAATCTTTATACATTTCAACATTGTAGCATGTGCAACCTCGGGTTACAACCAAAAGGACCTTAATTAAGGCTAAAGATAATTACCAGAAAACAATACCTCTAGATACAGAGCCCTGTTCCAACCCTAGCCCCAGGGCCAATTAAGACCCCTAGAAGACCCCTAAAACAGTCCTCACGTTAGCAACACAAAAGTCCTAGCTGTCAAAAGGTGCTAATACAGCCATAAGGTTTAACCCAAAAGAAATCATAAAAATAAGGGTTACGGTCCTTCATGTAAGCGAGTAAAAATAATTAGGGTTGAAAAAAGAAAATAGAAAATGCGGTCTCACATGGGTGTGTAAAAATAGGGTGAAAATACACGTCCTATACGTAAGAGTAAAATAATTAGGGTTGAAAAGGGCCTTGAAAAGAAAGGATACGGTCTCTCCACGAAATAAAAAATATTAGGGTTGAAAATGCGGTCTCCACGTGGATGTGCAAAAATAGTGAAAAATACGTCCTACACGTAAGCGAGTAAAAATAAGGGTGGAAAATGGTCCCACGTGGGCATATAAAAAGTGAAACTGTGACGTAAAAAGGAGATTGTCTCATTACTACTTTTCAATTTTATCCATAATTTTTAAAAGGGATAAATTTTGTTATTAGTTATTGTTAAATCTATTTTACTCATACCTCTACTGTTCACAATTCAATCAGGTAGATCTTGAATTACTGTCTATACAAAGAATACAACCAGATGATCTAATAAATTTAATGATTTCTTCTAATTTAGATAAATCTTGTACAATTTCTTTCTTGATATCAAAGTCCATACTAACTACAAACAATTTTATGTTAAAGTACATAATTTCACTTACCACTATATCTTCGTCAGAGAGTTGATTAATAATTGTGGCATCAATAAATCTGTTATTTATTAATATAGCAGATATTTTTCATTGCCCACACTATAAATACTAATATTATTTGAAATTCCAGCAATTTTATTATTCAACATATAAGGTTTTTATAAAAACACTAAATCAACAGCTTCTTCCAAAATTGAGTTTATAATATTATTAGTAACATTTCTCTAATGATTTACATTAATTTGAAAGCATGACGTTTTAGTTTGTTACTTATAACACTATTAATAGAATTACTTCTTGGTATATCACTTTGTCTTCTTTACATTAATATGCACTTAATTGTTTATGTTTTAACGTTTGAAATGTAGCATGGACAACTTTTATCTAAGGAAGAATATAATTTAAACTAGTGTTATATTTGTTTTAATTTATACAATTAACGCATTTAACTTTTCATTAGAAGCACTGCAATCTTTAATTTTATGAGTTCCACAACAAATCAGACACGTCAATTCAACTGCGCATACTCGTGCACTATGATTAAACTTGCTACAGTTAAAGCATCATCTAATAAAAAAGTAATCCTTTATGTACCTAACATATATTCCAAATTCTGTATTATAAGAATAAATATCATCACACGTTGTATGTTCCAAAAGTCGTTTATACTACAAGTTTCTAGTGCATTACAATTTGTGCATTATATTATACATTTGTACATAAAGTTTGGTATAGTATTTTTTAACTAGGATTCCCGTTTTCGGATAAGTGCGGTCATTGAAATGCTGTATTACTCAATATTATCGTAAAACATTCTTGGAGTAACCACACTGATTTAAAAAGATTGATTCTTAATCTGATTAATCTAGCCCATTACATGTATAGGTAGTTATAATGGAAGTAATTTATAAAACAAATATCATTTTGGACATATACAGAGGAAAAGAGTTAGCTGAATTTCAATTTAGCAAAGTCAACAGGACATTATTCATACACTACATTCTACCAAAAAT
The DNA here is from genome assembly GCA_036346205.1 of Vesta saturnalis. NCBI lineage: Eukaryota > Metazoa > Arthropoda > Insecta > Coleoptera > Lampyridae > Vesta > Vesta saturnalis. Next base: position 324,758 of record JARFJB010002485.1, on the reverse strand, counting down.
TAATCTAAGACTATAATACAAAATTCTAAAAATAATAGGGATATATTTCATTAAACCAACGTACCGAGTAATAAATTATATTTCTAGAAGTATCAACGCTTTGATTCATCTATTTTGAAATAGAAATCAACAACAAACACGTTAAATCATTTAGAAAAAGTTTGAAGTAGCCAGCACATGAATATCTTATACTTATATCACGATGCGTTAGCAAAGAGTATGTATGGCAGAAAGAAGAAGTTTTACATATTGCCGCTTATATAAAATGTACAAAGTATAGTCTTACTTTTTTCTTATATCCACCTAGGTAAACAATTAAAATATCATAAGTGTGTATGAGTTAAAATGTAACTTTTTGTTTAAAAATGTAGTCAAGTTCTTTAGTGAAATTATGCACAAAGCAAAGCGTTTTTATCAGTTTGGATTACCTAAGTTTTAGCACTATAAAGGCCACGTACTTGTGGTGTTAACATTTTGTATGTATCTATATAAATATGCATCAAGGAAATCAACAATGTAAAAGCTTTAAACCTTGTCAAAGCAAGATTCAATCCTACTTTAATGCTAAAATATATGTAACCTAAATTATATTCAGGGATTATCACGATCGAGTTTTAGAATACTTTTTAAAAACCACTGATAAAAGACATTAAAAGATAAATATGTATATAATACAGTATACAATGAATCATAGTTAATTTCCGGATATATTTCGTGGGCAACTTTCAAATCCCACAGAGCTGCGCCCAATACATTCCGTTATTTCATAACTTAATCCTTTTTCTTAAATTATTCTTAAAAAAAGCATTTACGTTTTCCAACGAAGTTGACGGTTCTTCAGATATTAAAAAAAAACACTTTAAGCATACTTGTTTTTTAGGCCCTACTCATTTCCTACAAAAACTTATCTAACATTTAATTATCTTTGAAAATGATTATATACAATTTCCTCTAAATCTGATAGTTATCAAGATATTTTCAAATAATACTTTAACGCTTTTTGTGAAGTACACTACAAGATAAATCGGTTTTAAAGAAGATTTGTAATATCTGCGATATTTCAGTAACAACTAAAAACACGCACACGCACAAGCGCACAAGGGCATACGACACTCACGCACACGCGCCTAAGTGCACACGCGCACAAGCGAACACAATCACGCGCACAAAACACGCACGCGCAAACGCACACATGCACACGCGCACACACACACACGCACACACACGCACACACGCACACACGCACACAGCACATGCGACACCACACATGATTACACACGCGCACACGACACACACACACACACACACACAAAATTAACTCACACACGCCACGAGCGCACGCACACACGCATACAGCGCATAACACACACATACACAACACACGCACGCACACACGCACGCACTTGCACGCACGCAAGCACGCACGCACACACGCACACGCACACACGCACACACACGCACACACTCACACACGCACATACGCACACACACACGCACACGCACACACAACCACACGCATACAGCACACACATACACACACGCACGCACGTGCACAGACGCGTACACACACGCACACGCACACACGCATACACGCACACGTACACGACACGACACACGCACACACACGCACCCACGCGCACACGAGCACATGCGCACGCAGACGCGCATGCAGACAGCGGGCGCGCAGACGCGAGACTCGAAAACGCGCAAGGCACAGACATACAGACACACACACACGGACACACGGACACACAGACACACGGACACAAGGACACAGGACACACGGACACACGGGCACACAAACACACGGACACACGGACACACGGACACACGGACACACGGACACAGGACACACAGGACACACAGACACACAGACACACAGACACACAGACCGACACAGACACACAGACAACACAGACACACAGACACACAACACACAGCACACAGACACACAGACACACAGACACACAGACACACAGACACACAGACACACAGACACACAGACACACAGACACACAGACACACAGACACACAGACACACAGACACAACAGACCACAGACACACAGACAGTGCACAGACTACTGAGAGTGTTTTGTGTTTATGTGCTTTGTGTGGTGTGTGACATGGCGAGTGTGTAGTGTTGTGTGTGTGTGTTGTGATGTGTGTGTGTGTGTGATGTGTGTAGTGTGTGTGTGGGTGTGTGGTTGCTACGATGATGCGTAAGTGTGTTGTGTAGTTGTATGTGTGTGTGTGTGTA
>JARFJB010002485.1:292500-315000 GCA_036346205.1 Vesta saturnalis | reverse complement strand
TAATCGCGTATGTCATGCCGGTTCCGAACCATGGTTTAATAGGGCTTGCACTGATGCATTATCGCAAAAGCATAAACTCTACACCAAATGGAAATCAAATTAATCTGTGGTTCGGCTTATCCGATACGCTCATAATTAGGATCTCCTGCTTTGTAGACAAAAGACGTATACGTGTTGTCGTCGATGGCTTCTACTATTAACGCGGGCGTACCCCACGGATCAGTGATAGCTCCCACACTTTTCCTGCTATACATGAATGACCTTATTTCCTCAACAACTAACCTGATCCATTGCTTTGTAGACGACAGCTCTCTACACTCTAGTTCTACTCAGTTTTATCACAACAATAGGTCTAGTGAGGACATTAAAGTGAAAATGGCAGCCTCAATCGTATCCTTGAATGGGGAAGAATAATCTACTCACGTTCAACGCCAACATAATCCAGTGTTGCCTTGTGTCCGCCAATAAAGACCGATCATTTCCTGTTGTAAATATGAATGGCCTAGATTTCAAGCTTTGAAACTCCATTTTTTTCTACGTTAGGGATGTCCGTATAATCGAACCTTTAATGCGTTGACCACCTTTTGTCAGGCAGTAAACAGGGCTTTCTATACAGATCTAAACAGTACTTCACATCGCAACAACTCCTTTTACTGTATAAGGCTCATCTGGCAGACAATTCCCACATCTGAATCAGTGCTCCTCCGTATGCCCTTGATATGGTAAACCGCATCTAAAGAAGAGCGATAAGACTTATAAATGACCCGTCTATAACTTCTGACCTACAGTCTCTTGAGCATAGAAGAAGAGTTTCGGTTCCTTCCTTGTTCTATCGCTATTACAATGGCAAGTGTGCCTCCAAAATACACTCCTTAATACTTTCGCAGGCCATCTTGGCTCGCAACACTCGGTTTGCATATTCACACCATACTTACGCACTTAAAATTCCATCTTGTCACACTAAACGGGCGCAATCTACATTTTTCCACACCGCGACCAAATTGGGGTATCCACCAATCAGTTCCTGTTTTCCTCCAACTTTGATTTAAGCAAAATTAAGGTAGCCGTTCATAAACATTTCTCGGCAGCATAGCAATATCCCTAACCCCCTCCCAGTGTTCCTGAGTGCTTAAGCACGTTAAGCAAATCTTAGCCTGTTCAGGAATACTATTAGTAAAACAAATTTTTACTGGTATGTGTTGTTATTAGTTGTAAATACTTTTACCATATTATAGTTCTTCACAACTTTTAATTAAATTTTGTTGAATTTGTTGTTTGACTGTAAGATTTTCTATTGTTAGCCTTCGTCTGATAGGGTGTTCTGAATTGTCATTTTCAAATCCGTTTAACAATATTTAATTTATTAAAAATTCAGGTAATCGTTACTAAAATAAAATTAGATTCTCTAGTTGGATTTTTTCTAATAACCTATTATAGCAGGATTGTATTTCCGTTTTCATGTTTTATACATTTACTTGACCGCTTAATTAATTTTTTAAAACTATTATCATTTACCGAGGACTATGACTGAAATTGTTATCGTAATATTTAAATTTGTATAGAAAATAAATAAAAATACACGTTTACAAACGCAAATCATAAGTATTTTAACTATGAATGCTAATCGGGAAAGTTTTGCATTTTCATACGATATATCCTAATTATTCTATTTAATATTTGAAGTTATCTCTTAAATACAGACAATAACTAGACTCGAAAAATCTGGAACACTGAAACTGACAGGATCTGTAACAAGCAAGATACACCCGCGTACCACACAAAATTAAAAAACACCGAACGCGTTTCGATAGCTACGCTATCATCAGCGGTCGACTAGCTCTACCAGACTCAAAAACCCAATAATTTAATAGCGCAGATCTAAACCTGAAATAGTTATTTACCTAACTCGTTCGGAAAGTTAATTTTCCCGCATCAGCACTTTGTTTGCAGCACGACCGCAAGGAGTGGTGCATTTAGTCCGAGAGTGGGAAATTTTTTCCGAAAGAGTAAGGTACAACATTTTTTGTAACTAATAACGTTAAAAAAGTCAAAAATATATAAATAACCTTATTTATTATTTTTAATGATTTTTTCAGAGTTACTCCGTAATTCAAGAATTTATTAAAGTAAGTGATTAGATAATGTTCACATCAGGCTAATTTGCATTTCTAGGTTAAAAACCTTCTTGATGATAAGAAAATAAAAATTGCATTTGTAAGGTTAAAACCTACAGGTCGTCTATTACTACGAGATGACGAAGTGGTAGAAGACGTAAGGCAACGAATGGAAGCAAGTCCCAAACAATCAATCCGTCAGTTAAGTGCTCAAGCTGGTAAGTTGACAACGTAGGATAAATTTGTGATACCTACTAACTTTCAACTTGCATAAAAATCTACATATGAAGCCATGCCGGATTTCTGTTTTACGGCAACTGCATGCTGTTGATAATGAAAATAGACGTAATTATCGCGAGTTGTTTACTAACAATTTAAATGTAACGTTTCTGACCGATGAAGCATGGTTTCGTTTATCTGGCTATATTAAGAGTAAAAATTATCGAACGTGGTCAACCCTGAAATGTACACATAATTTTGAAGACGAAAAACTCTGCAAAAAGGGTTTGAGAATATGAAGCATAGATTGAAATTGTGTCGTGAACATTACGGTGGACATTTTGAGCAATTTTTATCATTTATTTAACAAAGTATTAAAATAACGTAACTGTACTTAGTGTAAATGTAACATTTGTTGTAAGACGGGAAATTTGCTTGTAATTTAAACAGTATATTATTTTATAAGGAGGACTTTTTGTGGCGAATCTGTAGGTTTGACGGACGAACGTGGTAGGTTCGGCAAATACAGATGAGCCACAAAAAGTCGCTTTGCTCCACATAAAATATACTATTTTTTCTTTAGACGTTTTTTACACTTAAATGTGAAATAAGGAAAAATAATTAGGTTGTGAAAATGAGGAATAGTTAGATTTACTTGCAAGATTCGTTGAAAGCAATGCATTAAACAAGTTGAAAATTGTGAAGATTCTCCGTGTTATTGTAAGTAAGTATTTTACTAAACTTTTTGTTCCTATTTGTGTAAATTCAAATATTACATTGTTAGGAGTATGATGGATTTGGAGAACTACACGCCATCAGAAATTACTGAAGCGGCTCATACAGCAATAAATGATCTATTACTTACAAGATCGAGCAAAATCTATGAACGCGCTTTTCACCAATTTATAAAATGGTGCGATGAAAAAAATATTAAAATCTACTCTGAAACCGTAATGTTAACTTATTTTGCCGAATTAGCAACAAAAATGAAAATGAAACGCTCGACAATGTGGTCTCAATATTCGATGATAAAAACATTATTGAGCATTCGACATGGCGTAGATATAAGCAAATACTTGAAACTTCGTGCATATCTAAAGAAGCAGAATAAAGGATACACCCCAAAGCAGGCCAAAGTATTTACAAAAGACCAATTTAAGAAATGTTTATCGGAAGCGTCGGACGAAAAATACTTGGCAATGAAAGTAAGTTTTAGAAATAGAATCAAAACAAGTCTTTATATTTTGCATTTTTTTTAGATAGTTTTGATTATTGGTACTCCAGGGGCATGTCGTTGCGATGAATTGGTGAAGATGGAGGTAGACGACATTGAGAACCTGAAAACTCTGCTACATATTAAAATTCCAGATAGCAAAACAAAAAAAATTAAATCATTTACAGTTGCAGGGGAATCTTTCCTAAATTTATATAACAAATATGTTGCTTTACGCCCACGAGATATGAATGATCGCCGATTTTTTTGAAACATGTAAATGGAAAATGCCCAAGAGCGGTGATGGAATCTATAAAATAAGTAGTGTTCCTAGGGAGGTAGCTCTTTTCTTAAAATTAGCGAACTATACAGAATACATGGTGCATTGTCTAAGAAGAACCTCAGCTACACTGTTGGTGGACGACGGTGCAGATTTAATGTGCTTGAAGCGTCATGGTGGCTGGAAATCTAGCACTGTAGCTGAGCGTTATAGTGAAGACTCTCTAGCAACAAAAAAGAGGCAGGCTTGAAAATGTTTGCACCTAGTCCAAGCGCTACTAGTACAGAAGTTCATGTAGAAGAGGAAGAATTAAAGACCATTTCCTTAGAACGGCAGCGAGACCTCCACTGTTTGTTACCTCTGGCGGATTTTATTTTGGAGAAAACGTTAGTTTTAATCATTGTACTTTTAATCTTTATAAGTATAACTCTAAACAACAAATTTGTTTTAGTTGTTTTCCAAATTGGGTGTTTGAGTTATTAACTTACATTACTTTTGCATCCGCTGCGAGGGTATGCAGAAGACTTTTGCAGCCGCCGGTGAAAATATCAAACTTTAACGTTGTCAGGTGAAGTTTAAAATGTCATCTTTTATTGACGTCTGAAGAAAAAATAAATTAGTTTACAGACTGATACTACATACACCACTGGAATGAAATAAATGACAATGTATAATTACCAACCTTTAAAATTTTTTGTTTTGCGGGAAATTTAAACTGTCATTATTAAAGAATCCCCCTGTTATTAATCTTGAAGAAAGAAATCAAGACTTAAATATTCAGGTCACACAATTATACGCGTTAAACAATTAACAAAGAATAGAGATAAGAAACCGAAAACAATAGTCACATATTTTTATTAGTTTATGATTATTATAATTTTGTGTTATAGGCATACCTATTACAAATTTTTTAATTTTGTTTGCATTTTTCGTCACAGAGTGTAACTAATTCTGCATTTGAATGTGGTGCTACATTCTGGATAAAATTTTGATTGGCTGTCTATTCTTCGTTCGGCCATTATGCGCAATGCTACACCTGTCTTATTACATCATGCGATTACCCACTAGGTTTTTAAAACTATCATTGTTCTTTTTTAAACTTTGTTAAAATTAGCGACATTGGAGAAATTGCACAAGGACTGTAGTAATTGCACTCCAAATGTGCGAATTTTTAACAATTGCACTTTTACTTCCACTTCTCCTGAAAAGTAATTTGATTAATAAGTTCACATTTACATACTTAAAAGTAATGTAAACTTACATTTCTGTATAATTCTTATAATTTTTTTCAATAATAAATATTTTTGTAACTGATTTTGTATCAAATAACAATCGACAGTTAATGATGAGTTTTCAGACCTTGGTAGTAATCAGAACGTAATACCAACCGTGTAACGCAAATATCCCTTGAGACTAGCTGGAAGTAAAAAACACTGGGGTGCGGAAAATCGTGTCTCTATACATAGGAAACAAGCAGAAATATTCTTTCCCCAGAGAATGAGTACAAAAAATATATTACACCTACCTGCGCCATTAATTAGGTAGTAATAATAACTTACCTTTAAATAAGTTAGTATTAACTAATTGAGAAATTTTTGGTTCGGTCGCGTTGCTGCAAACATTTAACTCCAGCCCTGCCTTGTACGTTCCCAAATGGCGTCAAGATTAGTGACTTGGCGCCTCATAACCAGTGTTGGGAACTAGATCCACTAAACGGATCTATGATCTGGATCTAGATACTTTGCTCTGCTAGGATCTAGTATCTGGATCTAGATCACATTTTAACAGATCTTTAGTACTTGAATCCAAAGATCCATTAGAAGATTTTAAAATGTTTTTTAAGGGTATTTTGTGAAATTTTTAACTGGCTTGAGGCAACAGAGCTTTATATTTAAAAAATACATTATGCTCCGTTACGACCGTTACATCCGTACCCCACAGAGATATACACATTTACACATTACCTACTGCCTGAGGCATGTTAAATTCAAAATAACCAATAATAGAACTATTCATTTTCTTTGTTAATATTTCCGTCGGTTGTTTTTGTTTCCAAAGCTACAAAGGCAGGTAATGATTTAAGTGCTAATCTAATGACTTAATGAGTAATGACAATGGGGTCATCCATCCATTAAAGTAGGTACTTAAGTTAAGTGGAACTGGAATTCCCTGTTGCTAATTTAATCGAACAAAAGGAGGTATAGAAAAACAACAATCTTGTCTTCAGTTCTTAAGAATACGACTTTAAGTAAAGCACATTTGTTAATTGTTAGTTAGATCAACAATGAGTGACGAAGCTGAATTAATGGAAGTTTCGCCAATCTTAAGCGGTAAATTTTATAAAATTTTATCAAAATGTGACAACAAGATAGTGACCCAGCGTCTAAATTGTCCCGCACAAATACAAGGTCATCTGACTTCGACAGGAAATTTTATTCGGCATATGAAGGTATGTATTAATATAGTTGCATATCAAACAGAATAAGAAAAATTAGATAATAAAATGTAATTATGTAATTTTAAACATAGAATATCAGAACCGTAATCTTAACTTATTTAGTATTTGATAGAAAGATCACAATAACGGTTCAAACTGACATAAACAATACAACGAAACTAACTTAGTAGTTAATAACTACTTACTAAACTAGAATAAAACACAGTAGTTTCGTGATGTATGAAGTAGAAAATTTATTATGAAGTGGTGTATCGTAACGTTTCAAGCTGACATATTTCAAAACATATGTTTTGTTCCTTCATCAGACTATCATTTAACATCATATCAATCCAACACAGTCGTAGTTATATATATGGGCTTAACATCATAAACTACAATTATAGATCTAAACGTAGAAGTTATATTTAACAAACTATAAGATAGTAACTTACCAGTAAAAATAAGGCTATTGATACATATAATATCTGCAGTCTTGTACATTTAATAACTAACAATAAAATTGGCAGATGGAGTAAACAAATGTAACATCAAACATCTCCAAAACCCCTGAAAGTGATTTGTATATTATGTCAAAAACTTTTCACATTATTACAATCATAACTATTGTATTACTAATTACCGTTATAAACGGGGATTAAAACCCGCATCATACGTAATAATCCAAAGATAAATCTTTAAATAAGTTTTATTCAACCAAACCTTGTGAAATTTTAACGGTTCTATTCAAACACGTGCGACGGAAACAATGTCAATTGTAAAAGTGAAAATCTTCAGACAGAACATTACCAACTTAACTAATTCTAGAACATGCAACTTCTAAAAGTAACAACCCCAAACTAACATTACCTTATTAAACATTTTTAATTAAGTTCGAATAAATGTTACTTAAATTATTGATATCCGTTTTGTAATTAACTGTATTGAATTTTGGGTGTAAAACATTTCTTTGAATAACCTTTGTGGAGGTTGTTTTCATAAGCTAGAATTTGTTTACCATCAAAATCAAAATTATGACCAAATTGGACGTAGTGGTTGCTAAAGCAGTATTATCAATTTATTTTGATAGAATACATGTGTTGTTTAATACGTTTTTAACATATTGTGAAGTTTGTCCATATATGATTTAGGACAATTTTACAATCAATTTTATATATTAGGTTAGAACGGTCATCAATTGGTACTTTAGTTTTAAGTTTGGTATGAAAGTTATTGATGGTATTGAAGTTTTAAATGAAATTTGTGTTTGTTGAGTTTTCTTCAGTACAAATTGTTTAATTTTATCTGTAACTTTAGGGATGTAGTAAAGAAAAACTTTTATTGGTATTATGCAATTTATCAGTGTTTTTATTATATTTGTGTCTATTATATATCCAGTGCAATCTTGCTTTAATGTGTTTATTGATAAACAAATTGGGAAATTATTTTAATTAGAGCATTTTTAATTTTTTCTAAGTTATCAGGTCGAAATTTTGGGTGTGATAATTTAACGCTCTATCAACAGTGATGGATTACACTGATTTTAAACTAATGTGATTAACTCCATTAAAATTCAGGTATCTTTCAGACCAAATCTTAGTAAACCAATTGGTAATGATAAGATGCCCATCATTAAACAACGTCATATCTAGGAAATTAATTTTACATTTACATTCGTTTTCGACAGTAAATTGTATTCTAAGTGTAATTATGTAATGTATACTTATAATAATTTAGATACATGTCCTTATCCTTATAATTGTATAACTATGTGTTAAGTTAAATTAACAATTAACATTGCAACTTGCAAGTGTAAATATGTACCTAATACTAATTTTGTAATTTGTATTTGTAGTGCGTTAAATAATTAATGTAAGTTTTCAATAAAAACCTATAAAAATTATATTTACATATTATTTTTCTTAATAATTTAACCTTACGGACTAATATTTGTATTACATGAAAAATGATCACTCATCAGTAGCAATACTAGCAGGTAAAGATAATAGTAATAATTAGAAAAATCTCGAAACAATTTTGGGAATGTCGGATCTTTATAAAAGATCTAGATCCCATTTCAAGGATCTTTGATCGTTATCTAGATCCATTTTTACGTACGGATCTTGGATCTTTATCTAGATCAGTTTTTAAAAATGTGTTTAGATCTGTATCTAGATCCTTAATAAATGGATCTTACCCAACACTGCTCATAACAGTCAAATCGCCGGTCCACAGAGCTTTCGCTGTTTATATTTTATCCTTTCGGAACATCTGCTTATTGATTTGAACATAGCTATACCCGTATACGGTGGAACGTGAGTCTGTATGTGAAAAATAGTAAATGTCATATATTATTATTACTGAAGATGATATTTTACTACCTCATAATATAGGCGGAATGTATTTAATATTTACGAAATATGTGGAACCTTCCAAACATAAACTTTCCACATTTCTTTTTTCAGTATCTAGTTTTAGTCAATTCTTGTTGGTACTACAGCAGTTACAACATATCCTCCTGTTCTGGTTACCCTTATTTGTTGATGTAGCTCCTTTATCTTGATAATATTGCAGCTGCAATTGCTACTGAAAAGTATAAGTTTTATAAATATTTGTATAACACGCTTTTTGATTATGAATGTAAATCGTCAAAACTTTTATTATCATAGTTTCTAAAAAATTTACGTCGTCATGTTAAAAGTAAAAACAAGTTCCCGACTAATGTTCTGTTTGCATAATGCGTACTAAAATAAGAGAGCAACAAACTGGTTTCGAGAAACCACAATTATTAATCTTTTCGTACTATAGGATTTCTTAATAAAAAAGTGGCTTTATTACCCTACACTAACACTAACTCGACACAACTGTCTTGCGTTGATATTTTTCTCCTTTCCTTTAACAACCGGCGCAGGTGCACAACGCCAACTCTACTTAGGAGTAGCGTGCATTGATTACAATTGTACAACAACAAAAAAAATGACTTAACGTACTTTAAGATCCTGTTCGCCTTGAAATACAAATGTATTTTAAACTTTACATTTAACTACTCTGCATGAACATTATAATATCTTAAATATTACCTATACAACGAATTTCTAATCAGTGCCCAAACTTAACACAGCACCCTAGTCATTTAAAATGTAATTTGTTTGGTTTTTTGTTGTTATTCACAGTCAAAAGGTAAAATACACACGCGATTAGTTGCTCAAGTGACAACACCATTTGGCACCTTTACGTCCACGACGCGTTTTGAATGGTCTTTTCTTGCGTGCACTTTCACTATTCTTCCTAATGTCCTTTTCATGCTAGGATTATTATCATTTCCGACCAACACCATGTCACCATTCTTTAGCAAAGCGCTAGATTGCTCTCTTCATTTCGTTCTTGTTTGAAGCTCGCTAAGGTATTCTCTCTGCCACCGTCTCCAATACCATCGCGGATACCTTCTGCTATCTAAGTCTGTTTTCGGGCACGTCCATTATATTATCTTCAGGTAGTGATATTAACCGTTTTCGCACCAAAAAATGCCCGGGAGTCAACACATCTAAGTTATCGGGGTCTTCGGTCATAGGGGAAAGGGGATGGGAGTTTAATACCCTCTATAACCACCAATAAGGTGTAAAATTCCATAAAAGTGAAGTGACAATACTTTTAATAAGGTGCTTGGCGCTTTTTACGCCGGCCTCACTGGATATTTTATGTCGTAACTTTGCTTAGCATTTCTCACCCTTCCACCCACCCTAAGACCCCTGCATAAACGGATTCAAACTTAAAATTTTGTTCTAACTGTTTATTACTATTTTCTTTTCTAAACATTCCCTCTGTACTTGTTTAACCAATGCATTTAATTCATTATTTAACTCTCCCGGCTCTCATAAATTCTTTATTTCTTAACCTACTGTTAAGACTAATCGTAATATATAAGCTGCTACCCTTTGCAATTTATTTAGTGAAGAGAATTTACGAGCATTTCTGGAATGAAGATATTAGTTTTAACGGAAATGTTTACGATTGTCCGCTGAGGAATTTCTGGGTTATATTCTATTTCTTCTGCCTTCCATTCCGATTGTTCTCTACTCAAAAACGACAGTCCGTGCCACCATAGCTCTTACCTTATCAAAGATTTAACCTCTAAACCTCGCGAAATTAAATCGGCCGGGTTATCCTCAGAACTCACATGATGCCAATCATTCAAATCTGTTAAGTCCTGAATCTGACTAACTCGATTTCCTATAAAAGTTTTTCATTTATTAGGGCATCCCCGAATCCACGCAAGAGTGATCGTAGAATCCGTCCAATAAAAGTGTTTACTAAACGGTATTTTGAGCGAATCAATTACTTTGTTACTTAATTTGGCCATGCCATGGGGTTCAATTTCTTTATTTTTAGGGCTAATTGCCTGACGAGGGATTTGTAATTCAGCAAGAAGCGGTAATTCGCACTGAAATTTGATCCACTTTACCTGTTGTTCCCAAGGAATTTCTTGATCCCACTCAATATTTAATTTCCATAACTGTTGGATAAATAATTTTGCAATATTACTGGCCCTACTAACCTAAGGGGTCAAATATTTGGCAGATGACCGACAAGATGTTTCTTTTTGTTATCCTATCTAAGTTTATTATGTTAATTTTGTAGCAAACAACGTCGTTGAATGAATCCCAGTAAACTCCCAAGGTTTTATTTTGATTATTGTCACCAATAAGAATTATGTTAACTTCTAGTTCTTTATTGAACTTAAATTTTCTTAATTTGAACCCTGCACTTGCTAGTATTTTAGTAATCTGTGCTTGTCACTGTCAACAAGTACAATAACAGAATCTTTGAATTCCAACCAGTTACAGTGTTGGTAATTTATTAGGTGGTAGTTTTACCCCCGAAGATCGACCACCAGATCGCCTACGTCTACTATTAAAGCTCGTTACGCTACGTGCATCTACCCCACCAACTGAGGTCAACCCGGTCATCCGAGTCGGTTTCCCTCCTTGCTGATTTGGAATTTGTTTTCTCTATTGTAGTTTTAATTACACTAATTGTTTAAAAATAAATGTCTTCAACAATTGTCGTACTGACTCTTCATTTTCTACGTTCTCAGTTTGCAATTGAACTTCATCAAACTCATTCCAAATTGGTTCTATCTTTTTTAGTCCTATCTGTAAATTATTTATTAATTCCTCATTTACGCTTTCATTATCAATACCGTCTAGAAAATTTCGTAAACGTGTTAATTTTGCTTTAATTCTGACTCGTTGGCTTTTTAATTATTGAATATTGCAATCTGTCATGGTGGTATGTGAAGGGCTTGCTTTAAAAAAAATAGAAAAAGGGTATTACAAGCAAAATGGTGCGTTTAGGTAATGAAAGATTTGACCAATCAATTCTTCGAATTGACGTTTGCTTTGTTCCACAATAGCTTGTGTTCGTGACTTTCTCTTATACCCTAGGTGACCTTCCCTTCATACTGAATCAATATGCGTATTCCAACGGCATCAATTTGTTCCCTGTTGCACTTCACGTTCACTGCGTTTATTAATTAGTTGATTTAATCTATCAACTATTTTTACTTTAATATCCACTTAGAAGTGACTAAAAAACTGTAGGGTTTCTTAATAAAAAAGTAGACTGTTAATATAGGCTTCATTATCCTACAGTACCACAACACTAACTCGACACAACTCTCTTGTGTTGGTATTTTTCTCCTTCTCTTTACCAACCAGGGCAGGGGCATAACGCCAACTCTACTTAGGGGTGACGTGCATTGATTGCAATTGTACAACAACAAAAAATGACTTAACGTACTTTAACACGTACCAAAAGCGCATATTTATTTTTATCCAAACATGCGAATGAGTTTGCTGATGCATTAATTATAAAACAAATATTTTGTATAATATTTAGTAGATTGTATGTTTTAAATTAGTTTCCTTTTATTAGATAATTGGAGGTATTTGAAATAAACTAAATGCGATCTTTTAAATAAATGTAGTTGTATAAATGTACAAACTAAGGTAAATGCTATGTTAACAAAACGAAAAATTAAACTTATTTAATGAGAATAGCGAGGATCTATTCGCAATAAACAAATAGCGAAGAAAGCCTACATTTAGCGTTGTTAACATCTTCTAGGTGGTATACACGGAATTTACTAATGCTATCTCAAATAAGATCGATATTGTTGTTATTTAAAGTTGATTTGTGATGCAAATAATGTTTAATTATGCATTATTTATGAGAACTAGGTTAGCAATACTATTTCTACGATTGGGCCAATTGGTTGGGCGCAGAACAATGTGAAGTGCAAAAACTTACTTTGAATTGCATGCAATTCATAGTTATCGTATTGTCAAACGAATGCAAACGTTACATTCTTCTACTTTGACCAGTATATTTAAGATGATTTATAGAAAATGTGGATGTAATTTACGCAACAATAATAGTATTTAATACCTTTCTTTATAAAAGTACTATGCCCATCAGTTTTATAAGTAAATTTCGCCATATTGTAAGATTTAAATCGGTTGTTATGCTGGATCACATAGAAAAATATGAAGTTAACAACTGTCCTTTAATTTAACAAAAACAATCGTTAATTTTGAACTAGAAGTTAAACGTTTGAAGTCCTTTATGCTTTTATGTAGTCATTTAGATTGTATAAAAGTAAATGAGAGTTACAGAAAATTTGGTTAATAACTTGGATTTATAAAACAGGGTTCAAACGAAAAACTTTGTTGAGGTATCATTTTACGTACCAAACGTTGCTTTAAAAGCAACCCAATTTAGTTTGTTCTGAACCCGGTATTTTTGTGAAGTGTCGCAATTAGAATATATTTGTTTAATTAAGCACAACTATTGTATTGGAATAAGAACCTTATGGGAATACTGATTTAATTATTAAAATTATTTAGCTATTACGCTTATCTTACTAAATATGTTCTATTTCAAACAAATTTTATAATTAATCACTAATTTAAATTCAGAAGGGGGCTAGTTAAGTTTAAATTAATATATCTTATAATGCGTTGTCATTGTTCTATCCAATTCATGTGTATAAATAAATGGTGTATTAAGATTTAGCGTTTTTATACATAACATACCTAATACGTTGGCCTTCTTGCTTTCTCATATACGTACGCTTAAAGAGAAAGCTATGTAACCGGTTTAAATTATCAAACACTTTTTTTTACATTTCTCGGCGTTTTGTGGCCTAAACAATAGAAAAAACATTTATAGAAAATAAAATCTCTTGTCTGATCGTGTGTCTGTGTGTGAGTGTGCGCGATATCTTTGGAAACGTTAAAGCTATCGATAAAAAACAAGTTTTTAGAAAAAAAATTCTTGTCTGTCTGTGTGTCTGTTTGTGTGTGTGCGGGATATCTACTGAACCATTAAAACTATGGATATGAAATTAGGTACAAACATTATTTGCCATAAAGTCTAGGTAGTTCGTTAATGAGCAAAATCCAACCAGTGGCGGGGATTAAAAAAATGTAAAACAAATATACAATAACCAGTGGTTCGCCGCTTTAATTTATCAACCTATTTTTTTGAATGTCGAGTATTGGGGGTTTATAAGATCGATAAGTATAAATCATTTCTCAAAATTAAAAAATTCAAAATGGCGGATCAAAAATGGGGGATTATCGTGTTTAAAGTCCGATTTGACTAAAATTCAAGTATTGCGGGCTAATGATCAATTTTGTAACTCTGTTAATTTGTAAAACATATCTAAATAAACAAATTTTAAGAACTGCCAATGTTGCACCGTTTTTAGGGTGTAAAATTTTTTGAAAGTCGGATATTGGGGGTTTTTAAGGTCGCCTAGAATAAATCATTTGTCAAAATTAAAAAAATTAAAAAACGGGGAATTATGGTGTTTAAAAACTGATATGACCCAAATTCAGGTATTGTAGGCTCTGAAGTTATTTATTAACATATATGTGAAATCATTTTGGCAGATAATTTGGCAGCGGTTTTTAAAATAGTAATTTTTAGAGTTAAGTTCAAGGCAACTTTGGTTATTTCGTTTCACGCTTTCAGTGTTTTATTTACTGATGTTGTTAATTGATTTGATATTGTTGTAGGTGGCTGGTTTGATTACAGATTTTGGGCAAACTAGACAACCTTTAAACGTGATAGAGTCATTATTGTTTAATAAAGAAAACTCCCGAATGGTATCCCAACCCTAAACACATACTGTCTACGCAACTGGACAAAGTTAACTTTTTATGTAAAGTTTGTTTTACGCTATACTATGAATACAAAATTCGTAAAAGTTTACAGTGCTTTTCCGCCAGCCCAACTGAAGCTAAATGTTCCAGAACTCTCTGAACGGGCAAAGGCTAGCCATGAGAAATGTCACAATCGAGGAAACTGATGTAACAAATTCTAACTACATTGTAATATTGATAATAAGTTACGAAAAAATACATATGTAAAGTTGTAAAAGCACTCGTAACTAAAAAAGTAAACATACCAATTAAAGATTTAGTAAAAATGTTTCGTTAGTACTCAACAGCTCCAATTGTCATCAGGATGTGTTGAAGACAAAATGGATACATTTAAATAAATTGAATTTCAATTTATTGCTTTTTCGATAATTGCATTGTTCTTCCGTAAAGAGTGTTCAGTAATAACATTCAATATTTAATCTATTAAAGACTTACTTAATAATCGTTATGCATAGTAGACATTTCAATCATACAATTATTATAGTAGGCTTATTCTCTGCGCTTTTTTGTTTTACAAATTTATTTTTTCACTGTTAAGACGTTTAAAGCGATTACAATCTGCATTTAAACGCACGATTGTTTTTCGCATAAGATAATTATTTTAAATTTACATTCTTTTGTTAATGAAGCGTAATCAACAAGTAACAGTTATCGCATTCACGGCAACAATCTTACAATCCAGCTAGATGGTCAATAAATTTCCAACAGTATACAATCTTCACACTTTGCCAATCAAAAATGATTGGTTGTAATAAATAAATTGCCAACAATTTGTAAATATTTCTGCAATATGCTTATTCCGTGAGAATAGATTTTCCTTGTAAGTTCTTTTAGCCAACGAAATCATTAATAATAATTTAATGTTAGTGGTAGGTATGTGCGAACCGTTGCAATATTGCAGGCTCATATTCCATTAATATAAGTAATTTGATTGTAATAACCTTATAGTTAGAATTTTCATAGTTCTACATATATGAAAAGAAAATTTATATCGATTGGGGCTTGTACCTCGATAGCTCAGTTGGTTAGAGCGGCACTCTAGCAAGATACATGTCGCAGGTTCAAATCCTACTCGAAGTAAACTCTTTATTTATGTAATTAAAAATTATTATTAGTTTTATTAAATACATAAATAAAAACTTTTCCTCGAGTAGGATTGGAACCTACGACAATTACTTTGCTAGAGTAACGCTCTAACCGACTGAGCTCTCGAGATACAAGCCCCAATTGGTGTAAATTTTGTCTTTATGTATGTAGAACTATTGTAAATTCTTATTATAATTTTTATTTATGTATTTAATAAAAGTAATAATAATTTTTAATGTAACAAAATCATTTATAAGATTAAGTACGTACGTTTCATTTTTAATTATTTTGTTTTGTACACTGCACGAAATGCATAAAATTTATTTATATTTTTATGATAATTTACTGACAAGCATGAAGTATTACAGCGTATGTCATTTTGTCTTACGAAAGGACGCGCAGGCGCCGCGGACACATTTTACCGGTAACTCCGCCCTTGAATGCTACTATTTTTAGTGGCGTACGCAAAAGCAGTACAATTTTTATTTAAATTGCCAGTTATTTTAGAATGTTGAACAAGACTATAAAATAAATTATTATCTAACAAAGGTATACAAAATAACATTTACAAATAAATATCGTACTAAATAATTAACTTAAATAGGTATATAATTGATCACTCGTCTTCACTAAAATTATCGTCACTGTCAATGCTGGTATCATTTTAATGATCGGTTTAACTGTAATGTCAAGTACAATCACCTTTTTTAATTAAACATTTTCAGTTGCAATTTCATGATTGTTGTTGTTTTTCTACGTTTCTTGTGTTTCTTGGGTCACTTCGCTAAAATTTTCGCTTCATCAGGTTTAAATGTAGTGTTATATTTTGCCACATCACATTTCAGTATTCCCCAATTTTTTTCGATTAGATTTAATACGGTGATATGGAGTCGTAACACTGTATGACCGTGCTCTTCCAACAATTGATCAATTTGATAGATAATATATCGTATTTTGTGGAGCTTGATTAACTCATAAAGTTGGGGTATATAGTGGACGAATAAGCTGTATTCTTATCAGAAAGCCATTTCATCATTTCCGCCTTTAAGGAATTGGTTGTGAGGGCTTCATTTACTTGTACATTATTGAAAAACGCGTTATCAGTAACCACTACTGATCTGGGAGGTATTAATTGTCCTCGCAACCATTTTTCGTAATTTTCCCCGTTCATGTCCTCGTGGTAACCGCCTTTTTTCGATCCTCATTTAAAAATAAGCAGGCAATTGGGAATGTAAATAATTTACCCGTAATGCTTGTATATCATTCTTTTCTACAAGAGCTTTCCTGTTATTCTACGTCTTTTTCCACTTGAATCCAATTTTCTTCAGTAGTCAGAACAACGTAGACCTCTTGCCTGTCCACTGTAGTTCATTTTCCAATTTTTGTTGGAAATTATCAATTGTAGGTGGGCAGTTTTCGATATTACGAAAATTGTAGGTAACATTTCTTATATGGTTTATATTATAACCTGGTACTCTTAAAATCACCCTTATTTTATTTCCCCCTGTTTTTGCCCACTTAGACTCCTGCACAACCAACCTTATCGCTAGGCAGATGACATACGCTCTATTAGGAGTATGAGAGGAATAAGGTTAGGTTACACTCAAAGAGCACATATGAACACTGATTTGTCAGAAACTGCAGATTTACCTTGTGTATAATGCTAGATGCATACCCCGCACACATCCCCTTTTCTTATTTATTCTTTATTTTTTAATACAAATCAAGAGGATGTGATGCTTTTTGAAATGTAAATAACAATTTCTTTTCTTTCTTAATTTATATCTAAACTAACATATGTAAAATGTGCAAGTAATATGTAAATAAAAACCCCAAGTTTTAATCGAAAACGATAAATCTTTACACAACTTATATTGAAGATTTCAAATTGTAAATGTTGACACATACCTAACGAAGTGTGTCGTGGTTCACTATTAAGTTATAATTTTTTGTGTATACATCAGACAAATCAGGATGTATTTTAAAACATCTACTTTTGTCATACCAAATTAGTTTAAATGAAAATGCAGTTTATTTTCTAAATCAATATGAATTAATAATTTTTCGCAGAATTATCAAAGTATACCAAAACTGAATATAAACTGATAATAAATATGCTACAGTCGTACTCTTTCAAATAAAATTACAAAGTTAACAATTACGAAATAACCTGTTTGATAAATTTATTTCTTTGATTCTTCTACCATTTAGTTCAATGAAACGCGAAGTGTTAAATGCTAATTAAAAAAAAATATTATGACTTCATTCGTTAACTGAACAAATTTCTTTTTTGTTGAATAGAGGAATGGAAATTCCATTGTTTTAAAATTGAAATTTATTGAAACCTTATTCATATATGAGTAGTTACACAATACACCAGTAAAAGACCAGAAAATACATTAGTCTTGCAAATAAATTCCCTTTTATGCAAATAATCTGTTAATGTTACTTTTTCAATGTTTTAAAAAAACTCTAAAATTAGGTCATAATTTGCAATGGAGAAAATACAAATAAATAAATACTTTGAATAGTTCTAGCTACGGTACAAACTGGCCACAGTTAAGGGCCGATCTATTCATATTCCTATAAACTGTTGAGTAACAAAATCGTGCAATTCTGTGTCAACATATAAGGTCTGTAAGAACTATCTGTAACACTTTACGAGTCTGTAAGATTGCAATTCTGTGAGCTCCAGTAGCTTACAGTTCCTGTAAGTTTTCTGTAACTTTTGCATATATTTACGTGTGCAGTCAAACCATTCGTAACGCTTATTAATTACGTGTTTGAGGTTATGTTAACATACTAGACGTGCTGCGATTAAAATGAATAACCAAGAAATAAATCTATTTATTGGAGTTTTGAGTTAATGCTTGTAAATGAATTAATAATTGTCTTTTATTACAAAATACATTCTTTTTTTATAAAATAATCACATGTTTTGTATTTTTGAATGTAAAAATTAACGTTGGACTTGAATTCAGCTTAAAATAAATAACAAAAGCTGCTGAAAAAACTATCATTCGAAAAAAACATTTTTAAAATTCGAAATCTTTATTAAAAAACACAAATTTAGCTTTAGAGTGTTTGTCAATTCACTATTAATTAAATTACCACTTTGCCAGTGAGAGATTGATAGTATCCCTTCTAAACACGTAGTCGTTTTCCATTTGCTGTAAATCTATATATATATATATATATATATATATATATATATATATATATATATATATATATATATATATATATAGCGAAAATCACTCACTCACTGATAATCATCGCACAGCGGAAACGGCTCGACGGATCTACATCAAATTTTGACAGGACCTTCCTTTCGTGCTCTAGGCGACGAAATTCGGCTCCTAAGTGCCAAAAAAAGTAAAAAAAAAAGGATTTTTTGACCAGAATGGCGCCCCGCGTCCGAAATATCAACTCGATCGAAAAATCTCCTACACGTCGATTTTTATTTTCAGTCTGCCGTCTTCTCCGACGGTCAAAAAAATTTTAGTGGCGTGCGGCCGGGTGTGGGTGGAAGTCCTAACTGATATATTAACCCTAAACCGTTGGTCCTAGAGACATGAAATTTGGAGGGTGTGTTCTTTGTGAAGTGTAAGTATCCAATAAGAAAGGGTTTTTCGAAATTCCACCCCTAAGAGGGGTTGAATTTTTTTTTGAAACTGTTTATTCTATGGGACGATTGACTCGAAAATGAGTACACATATTCTTCAATTAAAACTATGAGACGTCTATCACGTGTTCTACGCAATTTTTTGATACGACGCGTGATTTAGCGCCCAAAAAATTCCTAAGGTATAATTTAAGTGTTAGTTCAAATTTTTTCAATATCTGAATAGCGATTCATTTTATTAGAAAAAGTGCAGGCATACTTTTTAAAGAAAATTTAATTTTACATAGCTTTTCTTTATAAACTTTCTTAATATAATGCAAGGTAACTCTAAAAATTAATTAAATATGAATGAAAATGATTAAAATGTATTTTTGATATTTTATAGAATCGGGCGGATTTTACATTTTTTTTTAGTTAACATGTCTATCTTAAATGAAGCTTTAAACGTCATTCTGACATAGATTACTGTTTTTGTTTTTACAATGTTGCCTGTTTTCGTTATGAACGTATGAGAGGTTGCAATTTGTTTTAATTTTTACCTTACAACCTACATGTACATATGTAAGTACAGAAGGTTATGCAATTGACTTTTTAAGTTAGCATCTATACTTGAAATCAAATAAGAATAAAGTAGAGGGCGCTTGAATTCAAGTTATGTTTACACTGCTATAATGTATATATGCGGCAAAATATTAACAAGCAAGTCATTTCCCAAGTTTGGTGACAAATTCAATCACGTAATTTACTCACTTGGCAACAGTTTCAGTCACTGATGTATTCAAAGTGTCTGTATACCGTACCGAAGCACGGGTATTCCGCTAGTACATATCATATTGCTCCAAGGTTGTGTTTAGTGAACGCTTTCTTTTTTTATTTTCACGAACATCACTGTGAAATACCATTTAAAATAATAATATTATTGTTTTCCAAATATGTTACAAGGATGAACTAACCTATAATTTTTGCAAATAACTGACATCCGTCATATGTGTGAAGTTAGCAGTTCCTGTAAAAGTAGTTCAAATGTACATCTGTGAAAGCAGCGCTTACAGACGCGTGTTCAGAATTGCACTTTTAATATACCTGTAAGGACCCGAGTTACAGATTGTATAGCAGTTACAGATTTACATATCTGGAAGTGTACAGGTTGAAACACGGAATTGCGCCATAGTAAGACATAAAGTTGCATGTGACCTGTAACTTGATTTCAGTATATTCAAGTTTTTTAAAGCTCCAAGTAAATATCGGGAAGTTGTCTAATGTTTTCATAAAGGTGATACTTTTCGTTTTGTTTACATGCTACCAAAGACAAAAAAAAGGTGATAATGTTTGCGTGCGTTGGACAGAGTCGAATAAATACCACTTAAAGGTTATGTTCATAATTCGAGCGTGGCGTTCACATTTCATTTACAATTTGAAAGTTTAAAAAAATAGCTACTATAAATAATGAATCAGGTAAATAGTATATTATTTTATAAGGAGCTAAAGTGACACTTTTTGTGGCGAATCTGTAGATTTGACGGACAAACGTAGTGAGTACAGGTCGTAGGTTCAAATCCTACTCGAGGTAAACTTTTTATTTATGTATTTAATAAAAGTAATAAGTTTGTATTATATATATATATATATATATATATATATATATATATATATATATATATATATATATATATATATATATATATTAGTTGGGTTAAAGTCAATAAAATAAACTATTATGACACAAAAACATATATTTCGATATAGGTTGATATCTTCGTCAGTGACAATTAAAATTAAACGACAAATTACACATACCTACTTAAATTCTTTAAAAAGAACGTCATATATTGATGAAAGTTGGTCCAGGTCTCTTTTAATTGCAAGTACTATTTTCATTAATTTTGATATATGTATATTTCCAATAATAAACATTGCTTCATAATAAGTCTAGAACACTGCATATCTTAACATAATGAAGAAGACAAAAAGAAATTAGGAAGTTGTTCAAAAGGATCCAACTTCAATCATGATCAAAAACAATAATACAATTGTAGAAAATTGGTATAATAAAAGCGCACTTTCTGAAAAAGAATATAATCAACTAAATACACACAAATTCCGAAATTCTATTTTTACCTAAAGTTCATAAAGAAGAGCGTCCATTTCATTTAATAATATCATCGGTAAATTTCCCTACCTATTATCTTTATAAATTTCTTTGTAATATTCTGAAACTTATTTTAGGCAAAAAAAACATTTTTCATCACAAATTTAACTAAGATAACTAAGTTAACAAAAAAAAAACAATTTAATGAAGATATTGATTTTTGTTTAAACACAACGTTTTTTAAATTTAAAAATACATTTTTTAAACAAAATTATGGTTGTCCTATGGGTTCCCCACTATCTCCTATAATTGCTAATTTAACAATGGATTTCATAGATGACATTCGTCTTCAAAATTTAAGTTTTCACCATCATTTTATTTCAGATATTTCGATGATATCCTTTTAACATAACCATATGACAAAGTTAATGAGATTTTGGAGTGTTTTAATAATTTTCACCCTATATTACAGTTTAGCATTGAATTAGAAAAAAATAATAAAATACCTTTTTTAGACACACTTGTTATAATAGATGGTACCTTAAATTTGATTGGTATAATAAACACACACATAGTTGGTGATACCTCTATTTTCATTCTAACCATCCTTATATCACAAAAATTAATGTAATTAGTAACGTTGTTGATAAATCCGTATACCTTTCGGATCCAAATTTTAGACAAAATCAATTTAAAAAAAATATTTATGCTTTTGAAAATAACAGCAATCCCAGAACTTTAATTTTAAACATTATTAAGATAAGAGTTCACAGATTCTACAATAATTACACAAACGTCGACGTACCTACCCAAAATTGAACTGAATTTAATATAAAACCTGCATTTGAATTAATAAGTGTTAACTCTTTATTTTATTTTATAAATTATAATCTTCAGTGCATAAAGAACAAAAATAAATCCCATGTAACGATTGTCAAAAAATTTATATTGGTACTTCAATGCTACTTTTAAAGAATCGTTTAATTCAACATAGATCAGATATAAGAGTGAAACCAAAAAGTACCGCTTTGGCCAGACATACAATTGATTGTGGACACAGTTTTGATAACCGAAATACTATGTATTGAACAAAATTATGGGAAACGTTTATTATTGGAAATGTTATATATCAAAATTAATGAAAAAAGTACTAGCAATTTTAAAAGAGACCTGTACAATCTTTTATCAATATATGACGTTATTAAAAAAAAA